>PVLC010031147.1:0-18949 GCA_004027655.1 Graphiurus murinus
GAAATTAGACCAGAAACTTTGCAATTACTAGAGGAAAACATAGGACCAACTCTTTAATATATAGGCACTGGTAGAGATTTCCTCATGAGACCCCAAAATCTCAGGAAATAAAAACAAGAGTCAATAAATTTGAATGGCATCAAATTAAGAGCTTTTGCATAGCAAAGGAAATAATCAAGAATTTGAAGGGAGACCCTACAGAATGGGAGAGAATCTTCACCAACTGCTTCTCTGATAGAGAATAAATATCAAGGATATACAAAGAACTTAAAAAAGTAACACCAAAAAACTCCCCTAAATAACCCAATCAAAAAATGAGTAATTGAACTAAATAGACACTTTTCAAAATAAGAACACCAAATGGCCAACAAATATATGCAAAAATGTTCAACATCATGAGCAATCATGGAAACCAAGTCAAAACTAATATATGCAAAAGTGTTCAGCATCATAAGCAATCATAGAAATGCAAGCCAAAACTATTGAGATTCCATCTAATTTCAGTTAAAATGGCAATCATCAAGAATACAAGCAATAAGTGCTGGTGAGGATGCAGGGGAAAAGAAACATCCATACCACCTATACACTATTGCTATGATTGTAATTTAGTAAAATAACTATGGAGATTAATGTGTAGGTTCCTCAAAAGACTAGGAATGGGACCACCATAGGACCCAGCTATACCATTCCTATGTATCTTTCCAAAACAATTAAAGTTAGAATACTATAGTGGTTTATGCATACCCATGTTTATAGCAGCACAATTCACAATAGTCAAGTTGTGGAAAAAATATAGATGTCTGTGAACAGATGAATGGATCAAGAAAATGTATACGGTATATATATATATATATATATATATATATATATATATATATATATATATATACATACACACACACACAGTGGAACTTACTCAGCCATCATGAAGAACAAAATTATGTCATTTGCAAGAACATAATGGATGGAACTAGAGAATATTATGCCCCGTGATATCAGCCAGCGTCAGAAGTGCTGTGTGCATGTATGTTGCTATCACTGTGAACTACATTATGATGTGAGACTATAATGCACCAGTAAAAGTATATAAAAAAGAAAGTCAAGGGTCATATGTTTCCTCTCATACAGGGAAGCTCCAGAGAAAACAGGAAACAAAAGGGACTTCAGATAAATGAGGAGAGAGACAAGTAGACTAGTGGAAGGGGATTGGGAGAGGGAAGAGAGGAGGAGACAAAGGGGGCTTGAGGAAGGAAGTAGTTCAAATAATGCTCTGTCCACGTATGAAGGTGTCACTATCAATCTCACTAATGTATACAATGAAGATTGAAAGAAAAGGAAAAATCAAATCAAATCATAATACTGTAGTATTAATCTGCTCAGGTTGCCATAATACAATCCTGTGTGGACTGAAGAACAGGGCTTTATTTCCCATTGTTCTGGAGTCTGGCCCACTAATTTTGTGTGCGTGCTCTCTTCCTTTTTTGCACATAATAGCCAACTTGTGTGTTCTCATGTGTCGAGATATCACTAGTATATCTTCTTTTAATGTTACTAATCTTATCATGAGAAACGAGAGTGACAATTTTACAACCTCATTACACCAAAGGTACCTTCCATACACCCAATCTCAAAAACTATTTTTAAATTCAAAATGACTAAGTAAAAATGATGAGGTCTTATCAATAGGGAGATGATTCAATAAATTCTGGTATGATCAGATTCCAGAATATTGCATATTCTGGAATATTATATAGCTACTAAAATGAATTATATGCATAAGATATATCAATAAGTTGAATAACATAGATACATCTTAGCCATAGATCTATATATCTATGAATAAATTCCTAGAAACATACAACTTGCAAAACTTAATCATGAAGAAATTGAAAATATGAACAGACTTAAAACTAATAAGGAGATTGAATCAGTAACCAAAAACTTTCCAAAAAATAAATCCATAGAGCAGATAGAGTTATTGGTGAATTCTACCAAACATATAAAGAAAAAATTAACACAAATCCTCAAACTCTTCCCAAAATGTTAAGAGGAGGGAGCACTTTAAAACTCATTCTATGAGGCCCAGATTACTCTAATACCAAAGTCAGGCAACAACACTCTAAGAAAAGAAAACTTCAGAACAATATCACTGATGAATATTCATGAAAAAAGAATCAACCAAATATTGGCAAACAGAATTCAACAGCACATTTAAAGAATTTTTTTAAATGATTGAGATTTTATTCTGGAATGCAAGGATGCTTTAACATACAAAAATCAATTAATGGAATATACTCCATTAACAGAATGGAGGGAAGAACACATGGTCACCTCAAATGATGCAGAAAAAGCATCTGATAAAACTCATAGCCCTTTCATAATTTAAAAACACCCAATAAATTAAAAATGATGCAAACTACCTCAATATAATAAAAGCCATATGTGAAAAAACACAACTCATCTCGTATTCAACAGTGAAAGACGAAACTCTTCCTCTAAGATTAAGAATAAGACACAAATGCCGACTTTTCTATTTATGATAGTCCTGGAAGTCCTAGTCAGAACAACTAGGCAAGAAAAAGAAATAAATGCCTACCAAACTAGAAAGGGAAAAATAAATTATCTCTGTTCAAAGACAACAGGTTCTTCATATATAGAAATCCCTAAAGATTACTCATACACACACACACACACACGCACACACACACACACACACACACACACACACACACACACCTGTTTGAAATAAATGTAGCAAAGTTACAAATATAAAATTAACACTCAAAATTCACTTGAATTTCTCTACACTTACAATGAAAAATCTGAAAAGGAAATTATACTTACAATAGCATCAAAAATAATAAAATACTTAGGAATAAATTTAATTGAAACGAGATATTTGTACACCGGATGCTATAAAACATTACAGAAAAAGTAAAGAAGATGCAAATAAAAAAGTGGAAAGATAGATCATGCTCACATATTGGAAAATAATACTGTTAAGGTAATACTACCAATAGAACCTACATATTTAATGCAACCCCTAATCTCAATGGTGCTCTTACAGAAATAGAAAAATCCATCTAATCTGGGTGTGGTAGCACACACTTGTAATCCCAATACTTGGGAGGCTGAGACAGGGGGGATTGCAGGTTCCCTGCCAGCCTCAACCACTTAGTGAGGCCCTCTGCAACTTAGTGAGACCCTGTTTCAAAATAAAGAATTAAAAAATAGGACTGGGGATATAGCTAGGAGGTAGAATGCCCCTGGGTTCAATCCCCCACACACACAAAAAAATCCATCCAAAAACTCATATGGAATCATAAAAGACCCCAAATAACAAAAACAATCTTGAAAAAAACAAAGCTAGTCTCATACTTCCTGATCTCAAATTTTATTACAAAGTTGTAGTAATCAAAACAGTGTGGTACTAACATAAAGACAGACATATGGACCAATGGAAGAAAATGGGTGGAAATAAATCTGGTGTATATGGTCAAAGTATTTTCAACACGAGTGACAAGACCATTTTAAATGGTTAAGATGGTTAATAGAACTGGTAAAAATTGATAATATATATTTATGTTATGATTTTACCACAATTATTTTTTTTATTTTAAATATATAGGAGATCCAAACTTTTACTAAAGTTGATATATGTGTACATATGCTTGTTTATAATCACAGAAGCAAAGACAAAGATTTCCAAGAATATGGACCAAATGGCTAACATTAACTAACTCTGGAGTAGAACTTTGAAAAAGATGCATGTGTGTGTTGGAGGCAGAGGAAATAATGATAGTTTTTCTTTACTCTGTACTGTTTGACTTGTTACAATATATATCTATTACTCACTTTTTTTTTATTTAACAAAGTCAGAAAACAGTTTACAGGCAAAAGTCACTGAAGGCTTGAGTTAATACCCGCATTGGTGACTGAAGGCAGGAATACTCATTAGAGCTCTGAGACCCTGTAGCTTGCACAAGCTGATCATAGAAAGGCACACTTGGTTTGGATGCTGATGAACCAAGTGATAGCTCATGTTTTGATGACACTAACATTATTAGTCTTTTCAGGTCTAAACAAATTGTTGATGAAATCATGATCATGATCGATGACCACTTAGGAAGAAAATGTTCCATTTAGATAAACTGTGCCTAAAGGTTGTCAAAGGACAGGTATGACAAGGTGAGCCAGGGCAGTGTTTGCCTCATCTAGCTTGCCATATGACTTGCATAAGGAGATGCTGCTGTGGTTGGCTTCCATGAAGCACATTCACTTAGGCCAGAGGGCAGAAGAAACATAATGAGATTTAATTAAACAATGACCAAAGCAGACAACTGAAATGCTATTTATAATTTCCTAAACAACTCAGGTGTTGGCCAATCAAAGACTGACTTTGCAATTGGCATTAAGGAAAGATGCTAAATGCTAGGTAAACATGGAGCTCTGGGGAATATATAAAAGGCCAGATGCAGAAGCTGCAGCCAAACTCAGAAACTCCTCCAAGAAACTCAACTCTCAACCCAACTCCTGACACCATGGCCTGTTGTGCTACCAGCTTCTGTGGATTTCCCAGCTGCTCCACTGGTGGAAACTGTGGCTCCAGCTGCTGCCAGCCAAGCTGCTGCCAGCCTAGCTGCTGCCAGCCCAGCTGCTGCCAACCCAGCTGCTGCCAGCCTAGCTGCTGCCAGTCCAGCTGCTGCCAGCCCAGCTGCTGTGGATCCAGCTGTGGCACTGGGGGTGGCATCGGCTGTGGCCAGGAGGGTGGCTGTGGAGCCGTGAGCTGCCGCGTCAGGTGGTGCCGCCCAGACTGCCGCGTGGAGGGCACCTGCCTGCCCCCCTGCTGTGTGGTGAGCTGCACGCCCCCAACCTGCTGCCAGCTGCACCATGCCCAGGCCTCCTGCTGCCGCCCATCCTACTGTGGACAGTCCTGCTGCCGCCCAGCCTGCTGCTGCTACTGCTGCCCTCCCACCAGCTGTGAGCCCACCTGCTGCGAGCCCATCTGTTAAGAGCTAGGTTGCTGAATACTTAAGAATGAAAGAGGAAACAAAGCAAAACTGTGCTGCTCTCTAAAGAACTGTTCCATTTGATGGGTGGTTAGTAACAATGATGCTGCTAAGACACTCAATAATGAAACTTAGTCAGGACCCCTGTGGATGTACTGATTTCACTCTCTGAGAATATGTATTGATCATCTCGCTCTGGAGACCCTGCCTGGCTTGAGCAGGGCGGGCGGCAAGGACGGGGCAGTTCTTCATTTCAGTGACATCTCAGCTCCCTCCCTATCTCTTTATCCTCACTCATCTTCAGAACTGCTTTCTACTTGAACACCCACTGTGACTTTCAAATAAAATGTTTTACTGTGCAAAGAAAATAGAGTTGTGTCCTTCTTCCACCTTTAAGCATGTCTACCGACAGCTGGAATTCAAAGAGAATGGATTTGCCATTGGATAATGATCCTTAGGCATAAGCATATGGTCTAAACCAGAAAAATTAAATATATTTTAAATTATGCTTGAATCCATCTGCTAATAAAGTGTTCCATGCTTTAAATAATCTCCAGAGTTATTCAAATACCTATGCATCCTAATCTATATGATTAAGTCTAGACCAATACAGCTACTTTTAACTAAAATTTTCAGATTGATCAAAGCCACGGATTCCTCCTCTGTTGGTACTTCTGTAATCTCTTCCTATTTAACATACCAGATGTTCTTCATTTATATCCAACATGCTACCTACTTAGATGGATTTGGAAATACCTACTAGATATTATTTTCCAAATATATTTAGGCTTAATTCCTATGCTTTAGCTTATCTCCTTCTCTCCATTGATCCCCAAACTGTTGTCTAAGCTTCAACTCTCAATATTCACCTTCATTGACTGAATGTATAAGGTATATTCCCAGTCGCAGTGAGAACAGAACAGTCATGCAGTAAGCCTAGTGAGTTCCACCATCACGGTGTCAGATGGACACACTACAAATCTGAAACAGCTATATCATGATTTATAATTTGCAACCCAATTTGAAAGATGGTCTCTCAAGAAGCTAACACAAACCTAGAACAAAAAGAATTCGCTTTTATCACTGAAATACAGGAAAACCGAAGAAAAATACTTTCAAAGTTATTTACAAGCTCCCAGCACTTACCTCTCTCATTTAATTGGCAGCAATGATGGTTCACACATACACGAGATGCACTTCAGAAAAGAAGAAAGTAGGTGATAGCACATTTTCCAAAGTTTCCTGAGCCTTGGTTCAGCAAGTGAATCCAGATAAAAATAATTCAACATTTCCTAGTTTCTTCTCACAGCAAATAACAAGCTATCTTCGTGAGAAGTACGACAGCTTGAAAGTTCATTTATGAGTGGTACAGGCATCCATGAATCACGCCGTTTACTCCACCCACTAAATATTTATTAAATCAATAGTAAATTCAATAAGTATTTATGAAGATTCTACCAGAAGCAAAACATTGTGCTGGATACCTTCTTTTACACCAAATTATTTGGCTCACAAACACACACACACACACACACACACACCAAAAAAAATTTCTGGCCTGAAACAGAACTAGTATTTACTCATTCCAAATTGGTTGAAAATCAAAGGAAGTGTAATAGTAATTGACTTGATGGTGGGGTATATGTGGTGGAAATTTTAATTACACATAACCAGAGGGACTCCTGCAGTTCAGCGAATACCCTGATGTTCTAAATTCAATGGAATTCAGTCTATGTCTGCAGGACGGAAAAATAAGACTTAAAAATAGCACAACTACCCTAAGCTTTAGAAGTCTGGATAGACTGTCACGTGGAATGACTACTGTTCAAAACAAGGGCGTTGACTTGGTCTAATATTCGAGGACTCTTTGAACATGGGAAACCACAAACATACTCAAAAGAGCAAAGGACTGATACAACAAGTCCCAGGGACCTTATAAAACAAAGTAATTTCCAAACTGCTGCTCATAATATGTCATAGGTATCTCAATGTAAGCCAATCAGAGGATGGACCACTGAAGAATGAATTTAAACGAAAACAAGAAAAATATGTTAAGAATTTTACAAACAGCAGCTGGCCCAGATATATAAAAGGCCCAATGTGGAAGTCACCTCCCAAACTCAGAAACTTTTCCAAGCAACTCAACTCTCCATCCAACTCCTGACACCATGGCCTGCTGCGCCACCAGCTTCTGTGGATTTCCCAGCTGCTCCGCCGGTGGGAGCTATGGCTCCAGCTTCTTCCAGCCCAGCTGCTATGGAACTGGCTTTGGCATTGGAGGTGGCATCGGCTGTGGCCAGGAGGGTGGCTGTGGAGCCGTGAGCTGCCGCGTCAGGTGGTGCCGCCCAGACTGCCGCGTGGAGGGCACCTGCCTGCCCCCCTGCTGCGTGGTGAGCTGCATACCCCCAACCTGCTGCCAGCTGCACCATGCCCAGGCCTCCTGCTGCCGCCCATCCTACTGTGGACAGTCCTGCTGCCGCCCAGCCTGCTGCTGCTACTGCTGCCCTCCCACCAGCTGTGAGCCCATCTGTTAAGAGCCAGGCTGCTGATTCTCAATTGCCCAAAACAGTACATCTTTGAACCGCTCATCTCCTCAACCATCCCTGGACCACTAAAAAGTTCTTTGACCTCTCCTTTATTTTCTATTATGGGGCTACTAAGTATATGAGCATCACTGTTCTACCTGATTCATTTGATAATCAATACTCTGATCCTATGGCTGACATAGAAATGCTGTAGGCCCACCTCTGATCATCATGTTGCTTTCTGACTCTTGCAGTGTCAGAAAATTGTCACTGTGTTGTGGAATTTTTCCATGAAAACTGTCTACAACTATATTTTTCTACCTCCTTTATGGTCTATTATTATCTTCTGTTTACCTATTTTTTTTTTCAAATGTCAAGGTACCAGAGTATAGCCAAGAGACATTCCTCAGATGTCATTTGAGAGAATGGAAGATCTTTACCCAACATCTAGCCTTTAAGTAGGCAGAGACTTTCTACATTTCAACATCTGACCCACCCTTTGTTTTTGGATCATAATGATCTTGCCTGTTGGCTATTTCAATTATATTTGTGGTACGATGTCTTCTGATGTTTCTTAATAAAGGTTATATACTGGGCAAAGAAGCGATGGTCTGTGTTTCTACTTGTACATCTAGTGGTTCAACTGCTTGTAATTTAAGAATGTCTACTTGAAATAATTGAATCATCCTGTCTCCTGAGTAGCTGGGATCATGGACATGTGCTGCCGCACTTGGCCAGATGTACTATTTTTAATGGTGCAAATTAACACAGCTCCTGATGCCTTGTGCGCAGTTATTAGCATGAAAAAAAATGACTCTTTCTCCATATCAGGACAACCAGAAGTAATTTGTTTTGACCTGGTATGACCAACAGTAATCATCTAAGTACTGCCTCAGGACTATGTCAACTCTCTTGCTTTGTCATAATATATGTGGGAGAGATTTTAATCATATTGGCATTTCACACAACATCATACCAGTCTGCTAAATTGATGAGATCATGTTGATTCCATCTGATGTACAGGAATTAGTAGGTACTTCACATGTCTTAGTAAGGTATATGTGAGCTCCAGAATAAGAGATGACCCTTACAAAAATAAAGAAGTGTACAACCTCAGTGAAGTTTCTTAGAGTCCAGTTGTCTGTAGCATCTTGAGTTCTCCTTTCCCAGATGAAAGACAAATTTCTGTACCTTGAAATAACTTTATCTAAAAAAAAGGCACAACTCTTGGGTATCTGGAGTCAATGCATACTACACTCAAGTGTGCCATCTAAACCTATTTAATGATAACTCAAAATGCTGATGGTTTTTAGAGGAACAAGAGCAAAGGAAAGTACTGAAAAAAAGTCCTAGTTACAATCAAGCTGCTATTTCATTTTAGCCTTGTAAGCCAGAAGATCCCATGATACTTGAAGTATAATGAAAAAATACTGCTATTATATGTAGTCTCTCATAAGTACCAATAGAAAAATTACACCTGTAGGATTTAAAAAAAAACATGTTCTCTTTTGAAAATAACTTCATTCTTTCTGGTAAACTACTTCTGGCTTGGTAACAGGCTAGAACTCCTGAAAGGAACTGGCTGACCATGATCTTCTTGTGATGAACTGGGTATTATCTGGCCCACCAAGCTACAAGATTGGATGTGCACACAAGCAATGTAGTAAAGTAGAAATGTTATTGGATAAATGAGGCTCAAGCATATCCAAATGACACAAGTAAATCGACTGAACAGCGACCCAGACTCTTTGGTCACCAACCCCGACTGCATTGTCTCCTCTACTTGAATTCCCACATTGGGTTCACAGGTAATCCCTTATGAGCACTTTGTTGAGAAGGAAAAATAGACAGTTTATAGATATTTCCAAATGGCATACTGGAACAACTGAAAAGAGACAGCTTTACCATTACAAACCCATGCAAGAGTGGCCCTGAAGAACAGTGGGGAAGAGAAATCTTCTTGGTGGGAAGAACTTCAAATGGTACTTATATTTTTCAAGTTGTCTGGACTAAAAGGTACACAGAAGTACAGACCCACAGCAACTCATAGGTAAGCACTAGTGCTTTGGCTGGACAACCAGAGACTTGGGAACAGGATGAGAATATTGGTGACAAGGAGGTCTAGAGAAGAAGTTTGCAGATGGATGTCTCTCACATAATGAACACAGAGTATGAAGATACACTTGTCCCAGGTGAATGTTTAACAAAGGGCAGCCACAGCAGAGGAGACTCTCAATAATCCAGGAGACAAGAAGGCAGTTAGTTCCTTTCCCCAGCCACATCAGTGTTTGCTCAATGGACCACTGACAAAGTAGCTATGTTGGCAATGATAGGTGTTATGCTCAGGCACCATGACACAGGCTCCTCCTCCCTGATGTTGGCCCAGATACCTCAGCTAGTGAGTACGTAACCTGCCAAAAGCACAATTTCACAACAAGCTCAAAATTCGGCACCAGCTACACAGCTGAGGGCAAGTTGATTGCATTAAATCCCTTCCATTGTAGAAGGAAGAGACTTGACTTACCTGGAAGAGACCTTCCAGGCATGGATATGGATTCCCTGCACCAGCACTCCCATGCTTAAGGAATGTTTTATTTTCCATAATATTATTCCATGTAACATTGATTCTGACCACATAATTCATTTTATAGGCTAAGAATGCAGCAATAGGTGCAGACCTGTGGAATTAACTTGTCTTAACATGTGCATCATTACTCAAAAGCAAGTAACCTAATGAAGAGGTCCCAATGGCCTCCCAAAAACTGTTACTGAAAGGAAGTGGCTCTTAACAGGGTGTTTCTTGAATCCAAGAACAACATTGTCTCCCATGGCCAGAATTGAAGGATGGAAGTGCGAGGAATTCCTCTCACTATTACAACTGATAATCCAGTTGCAGACTTTTTTTCTTGCTTCTTGCCCCATAGTGCTGTGTTCTGCTGATTTAGAGCTCTTTATTCCTAAGGGAAAATGCTCCCAGGAGAGGTAAACTAATGACTTAGCAGTTAAGACCTCCACCTAGCTGTTTTGGGCTCCTTGTGTCACTGAACCACAGAGAAAGGGTTTTTTTGACTGCTTTTGTAATGGATCCTGACTCCCAAAAGAAATTTTGGGTTGCTGCCACACAATGACCTGGATACCTCTATATGTATCCAGAAAGGACTGTATCTGGAACCCATGGTATTAACTCACTACTTGGTCAAAGTTAATGGAAAACTAGAGGCCACTGTGAACTCAGACCCTTCACAAATGAAAGTTTACATCACCTCAGCAGGTTAAGAACCCCAATCATCTAAAGTCTTGACTGATGATAAACATGAAATGAATATTGGAGTTAAAATGTCAACTACAGAAGCCAGACTTGGTGATGCAGACCTGTTAACCTCAGTACTTGAGAAGCTAAGACAGGAGGATCACAGTTTCGAGGTCCACTTTGGCAATTTAGCAAGGCCCTCAGCAACTTAAGAAGACTTTGTTTCAAAATTAAAAATGACTGGAGGTATAGCTCAGAGGTAGGATGCTCTGGATTCAATCCCTAGTATGTACATGCATTCATACATAAATGTCAACTACAGCTGCATGACCAAGTACAAAACAAGGATTGTCAAAACTGAACATTTTCTTCCTTTGTGCATTTTTCTTCTCTTTGTTTCTTTGTTTAGTAATCATATGCTGTACCACAGGCTAAATTAATTTCACATTACGCTAATTTTATTTAATACATCAATCCTGTGAAACAGATGCTGTTATTTTGGTTTTGTAGATGAATAAATCAAACCTAAAAAGAGGCTAGATCGTCTACTTATAGTCACACATCTCATAAGGGAAAACTAGAAGAAGAATCCAACTCTGATCCCAGAAATCAGGAAGAGACAACGAAATTAAGGAACTGGGAGGAATGTGTGCAGGGACTCAACAAGTCTAATGGTGGCTGTTTTCAAAGCTGTGGGGTTCGGAACAAATTACTCTTTGCACTAGTTATTAAGTGACTGTTTCTCTGTTCCAAGCCCTACCTTTCTGTGCTGAGCTTTGAGCTTCTGGTGATGGGGCCTCCAAGCCCGGGGGCTGCTCTGCCATCCGCTCTGCTAGACTTTGCCACTAGGGGGCAGGAGAGGAAAACCGCAGGGCTAAAAGAGGAGGAAGGGACTTGTTCCTTTGATCTTCCTTCCAGTTGGGGATGCCAGTAACACTGCTTGGCTCCTGCAGGTGCAAACCCTTGCCACAGCAGCATCACAATTCAGTTTACAGTTTTCTCATCACCTAAGTTGCATCCCTCTCAGTCACCAGCATCAGCCAGCCTGTCCTCTCTTTAAACTTAATCTGAGTGTCAGGGCAACCTCTCCCAATAAGTTTATAATTTTTACTTCCCTTGTTCCATTTAAAGCTAAGGCTTTAAAGCTTCCTTTTTAAATGAAGACTTCCGGAAGTTTCTATATCTGTGATATCTTAGGGTCCTCTTTCAACCCTTTTGGTTACCTACCTAACAACTTTGTTAAACACTCTTCCTATAAAAATTCATTTAGCCCATATAAGGGTATGGTCCTTGTCTCCTGCCTGGACCCTAACTGCAATATTCTTCTTGCCTTTAAAATTTTAAATTATTTAGTGAACTATTTGTTCAGACTTTCCACTTACTCCTTCTGGCATAAAAATTGGTCTGTAAGCTTTGGAGGTAACAACCAAAGAATCATAGCATTTTGGACCAGATTGAAGCTTTCTGAAAACTAGAAAGATCGCTGAGCACCACTGAATTATGTAGTTAACAAAGTTCCCCCAGTTCTATCAAAAGCCTTTTATGGGAAGTGGACTGTGCCAGGGAGACCCTTTGTGGATTACTGACAGCTTCCTCCTACCCCCAAAACCATAGCTCTGATATAAGAAATCAGCTTGCAATCATGATTATTCTATTAAATGCCAATAGGCAAAATTAGTGTTAAAATTCCAAGGGAGCAAAGGGATTTTGAGAAATACTGAAGGTCGAAGATGTGAATCATCACATTAACAAAAGCATGAAAGCTTTAGATAAGTCTGGAGATTTGAGTTAAGTAAAATTGTTTCAGTGAGGTTGAGAGAGATTAATCCAAAGCAATAGTAGTAGTCCATATAGGGCCTATTCATTTCTAAGCATGCTCTTTTTAAAAAAATTATTTGTTCCTGAATTATAAATATGAAACAAAGAAATAGGATTGATACACTACATGACCCCAAAAAATAAAAATGTCCGGATTTTAATGAGCTAACCGTTAAAATACAAAATTTCAAGATTTTTGCTTTCTCAAATTTTTAATATACTCTTATGTTATTGTTGGGCAAGATACATTAAATCTTTTCCCAAAAAGATCAGAGGAACCTTGGTTCCAGACTTTCCACTTACTCCCTCTGGCATAAAAATTAGTGTGTAATGTTAATGGGGCCAGAGTAAAGAACTGTAATCATGTTATCTGCAAGATAACGTTGACTTGTTCAAAAGATGAGACGTGTACACCTGGGGAGGGGGAAGGGAAGGTCCTCCTGGGATAATAATACTGTGGGACAAAGAAGTGACGTAACTCAATCTTCAGAGCAACTGAGGTCAGGAATCAGGAATGAAAGAGTTAGAAATGACATTTTGAGAGCAACAGCCACAAAGAGCTCAAAACAGAAGGCATTTGAGGTTCTCTACTCAGATGAGGTGAGGGAGATAAAATAGTAGAATTCTAAAAATAGTGTTCAGGAAACTCTGAAGCTAGTATTTTTAAACTTTACTCCAACACTTACTGTTTTAGTGATCAGAAGAGACCAAAATAAAAGAGAACTGCACGAAAATTGGGAATCGAAAATAGAATGTGCCAAGAGCTGAGGATGGAAGCTAAACTCTTGTTTTATGTGTTTCCATGTACCAAGCAAAACAAATCACCCATGATGTTGCATTGAGCATAGGTTGTGCACTCTGATCACTGTAAAGAGGTTTTCACTATAAGGAGGGACTGAGGGTAGGACCAGAAAAGGATTCCCAAGATTCAGATTTAAAATTTCAAATCTTTTCACTAACTGCTGGTGACTTAAGCCTTGTAACTTCTCTGAAACTCAGTTTTTAATTGTACATTAGATGGGGATTTCAATATCTCACAGCACTGCTGTATCTAATAAGGTTGTTAAGAGTCACCTGCCCGGCATATAGTAGGTGTTCCTAGTCCTCCTTTTCATTCAAATATGTCTTTAGGAGCAGAAAATCTTCTGTCTCCTGAGAGATTATCAATAGTCAGATACTCACTTGTAGGAAATAGCTGAGGAGACAAGGAAGGGGATTTCTCAGGGTGATGTTTTGCTCCATTAGAGTGATCGGTCTTTCTGTATCCAACACATCTACACTCTTAAAAATTAAAGCACTCTTTGCAGGAATTTTTCCTCATTTCATGCCCTTTCCTTTCTGCTCTTTTCTTTCTTCATACACTTCTCAACAAGCCAAGGAGTCAAACTTCCTTTCAGAAACATCAGCCAACTAGGGTTACAAGCTGTTCCTACATCCTACTCTCCAGCTAAAATTTCAAACTGAGTTTAAATGTAAATTTCACCTCTTCATATAAATCACAGATATCAATGATAAATACAGAATGAGGAAGAATTCAGTGCTCAAGCTGATAAGACAATTGCCTCAGGCCTCTCTGAGTAATAAATCCCACTAGGAGTTGTGATGACGCGTCCATAAACAGGCAACATGGCAGAAGGGACTCAGAGCCCCAGCAGAGCAAGGTTGAGGGGCTCTAGTCTTTGCTGAGGAGCTAGGGCCTGCACTGGCTTCAAGTTACCATGAAGACGATGACCAGGCAGAGGACTTTCCAGGCATGAGAGACTGGAAAGCTAAACTTCAGATTTACCCCTAGGTCACCCCATTGTTGGAGGGAAAGAACATCTGTAAATGTCAGGAAAAGCACTCTAGTTTCTGCTGGCTTATTTAAGAATAACTTTTATTCTATTTTATTTAAGAATAACCAGACCTCCTAGAACCATTTATTGAGTGCTTACTATGTTCCAGACACTGCGTTCAGCATTTTAATGTGTTCTTTAATGTATTCCTTGAACACCCTATCAGTGTGATAGCAACCTCAGCCATATCTACAAATGAGGGGATTAATGGAGTAACTTCCCTAATTTAGCAAAACTTAGTCCCGTGGCTGCCAGTGGTGCCTAATTCAGTTCAAACTCCTCATCTGGGAGTGAAGGCTCTGGACATCTAGTTTTAATATCATGCGATTGTTCTCCAGAGACACTGCACTATTCACTGCTTCCTAACAACAGGGTGTTCCTTTCTACGTCTGTGCATTTAATGCCCTTCTTACTCCTCTGCCTGGTATTGGAACCCTATGCACCCTGTGAACCCCAATAGATGCTCGGATACCTGAGAGTACACCTGTGTGCTGCTTGTCCTTTCATGCCCTAAATCTCCCAACACAGGGAAAGGACAACAGCAGGTTCTCAGCAAAGATTGAAATAAACAAAATTATATATTCTCTCTTGAAAAATATAATGACCAGCAATGATAAGATTATTGATTAGTGTATAGTGATTAAGAACACAGACTCGGGAGCCAAACAGCCTTGGTTCAATCCCAGTTTCACTATTTACCAGCTATTAAACTTAAGCAATGAAATCACACTGTGCCTCAGTTTTCCTTATCTATAAAATATAAAATAACTTTGATACCAACCTCATAAAGGTGCTACAAGAATTCAATGACAATACATGTAAAATACTTGGAACCATATGCTTTGTATAAAGCATGCATATGAGTTTGCTGTTATTCCATATCCAGCTATATATTTAGTACACTAAGAACTCAAATATATATTAAAATCTGGACATGGTGGTGCACACCCGTAATCCCAGTACCTGGGAGGCTGAGACTGGAAGATCATAGGTTTGAGGTCCACCTCAGCAACTTAGCAAGGCCCTCAGCAACTTAGTGAGACCCTGTGTCCAAAAAAAAAAAAATGGGCTGGGAGTGTAGTGCAGTGGTAGAATGCTCCATAGGTTCAATCCCCAGTACAATAAAAATAAAATATATTAAAGTTATAATGTTAGATAATATTTAAATGTATAACATTTAAGGTTCTTATGTGTACTATAGAATAATTATGAGTTTATATAACTCAATATTCAATTCCACATAGTAAAGAGCAAAATTTTATTTTCTCAGTGCCAGGCAGAGATTGGACATTCCAAGTTTATTGAATGGCCATTTTCCCAACCAGGTTAACCTTAGTTAATACATGTTTTTCTATATTATTTAACTGTGTAAAATTCTCTATTACTGTATACTCTAACCTACAATAGTACCTTAGAACCAAACTGAAAACCTAGATTCCCAAGTAAAACAGGTAATACTTCCAGCCCACTGAAGCTGGCTCAGCAACAATTTGCAAAAATATTGCAGGGGCCACATGACTGAATGCTGCGAGATCATGGCATGTTGCAAAGAGAGCGTATAAGTCCATGTGAGACAGTAAAAGTTATACAACTATACAACTATAGTGAGTGTCCTCAAGTAGAAAACACCACTACTTCCATTTAAAAGGAATCCAATTTGGGGATAATTTTCAGTGTAAGGTAATAAAATGGTAAAAGTTATATAAGACTTGACTATAACTGTAAACTGAAAAAAAAAATCTTCTGGTGCAACTGGAAAGACAATAACAACAAAGTCTACCATTTAACCCAAGCCCAGAATCCTTTTCTTGAATGCTCAGCAAAGAGCAAAATGAACATTTGGCAATGAATAAATGAATGTCAATGGAAGCCCTGATGCTAGCCATTCTTTCTTTTTTAAATACTTTTATTGGTGCATTGTAATTATATATCATAGTGAGATTCAAAGTAAAACACACACACGTACACAACCCTTGGTGTATTTCCATCCGTACACCCCCCTCCTTCCTGGGCTCCCCCTGCCTGCCTCCCCACCCATACATGTTAGTGAGATTGGTAATGAAACCTTCTTGTATGGACATAACCTTATTTGAACTGCTCCCTTCCTCAATCCTTGTTTTTCCCTTTTCCACTTCCCTTCCCCAGTCCACTTCCACTATTCTGTTTTTTTCTCCTCCTTTGACTAAAGCCCCTTTTTGCTTCCTATTTCTGTTCTAGCTTCCACATACATACAACCCTTGACTTTCTGAGACTGACCAGCCATTCTTTTTTTTTTTCTTTCCATCCATTTAATAAAGGAGTTCGCCAGCAATGTAAAAGATCGTGCAATTCCAGAAATGAAGAACAAGTATTTTTCCTCATAGGCGCTTTTATTAGGATGACAAACTCGAAAGGTTTCTATATCCTGCTTGCACAGAGGGATGAAGCACTCCAACAGGCTTCAGAAACGTTGAGTAGCACAGGAGTGGGAAGCCTCCTCACCTTCCCGCTGACTCAGGAGTTGCTGCTGTGGGAGGGTTCACCCAACAACTCCCCACACATCCACCGAGTTGTTGGGAGATGGCACCAAGAGGGTCAAAACAAGGTGTGACTAACACACATAAAACTAATCACCTCGTTCCCATCCCGGGAACTGTGTAGTAAGCAAAAGTTCCATCTGCATATTGGAGCCTCCCAGATCTCCCTCTCATGGACTCCAGGCTGCTCACCCTCTGCAAGTCTCAAGCCTGACTCACCATAGGCCCCTTCCCTTCTCTTTGCTATACTCCAGCCACCCTAGCAAAGACCACCCCTGACCCACCCAACCAAAGTAGCACACTCCCTTCTCCACCTCCCTATCACTCTGACACACACATTACCTGTTTTATGTCCTTCTGGCACTCATCACTATCTGAAGTTCTCATGTACACATTTATTTACTATATTACTAACCATTTTCCTCACACCTCAACACCAAGGACCTTCCCTCCCATCCCATATGGCAGCTCTTTTGCTCAGGTCGCACTCACCTTGAGTGAATCAGACCTTGCCCTCTCTCTGGGCCCTCTCTCTACACATCCTCTCCACCGCCACGACCTATCACCTCTGCTTTTGGAAAAGCCTCCCAGACTTTACCACCCCTGATCAGTTCATCAGCCATGGCTGGCTGTCATCCTCTGCCCTGGACCCCGCACTAGTTCTGCCTGCTTCCACAGTGGCTCTGGTGCTCTTCATTTTCTTATCACTCCTTGCTTTAAGTCAGCCAGTGGAGGAAGACTATCCCAATGTTCTATAGCACAGAAGGGTAACTATAGTTGACAACAATTAATTTGAATGTTAATATAGATGGTAGAGATGATTTTGAACATTCTCAGCACAAATAAATGATGGCTGTCTCAGGTGATAAATAGGACTATTACCCTGATCTGATCTCAGCACATTGAAGACATGTATTGAAATGATATACTGAACACCATAAACATTATTATGTGTCAGCTAAAAATACAAATATATTTAAATCAATCAATCAGCCAGGGAATTCATTTTATTTTATTTATGTAATGGTATTGGAGATTTAACCCAGGGGCATTCTACCTCCAAGCTACATCTTCAACATCTTCAGCCCTTATGGTTTTTGTTTTGAAACAGGGTCTCACTAGGTTATTGAGAGTCTAGTTACATTGCTGAGGCTGTCCTTGAACCTGCAATTCTCCTGTCTCAGCCTCCCAAGTACTGGGATTACAGGTGTGTGCCACCATGCCCAGCCATTCAGGGGATTCTTAATAATGCTCTTATAATAAAATAGAAACTGTGTAGAACAACTAGGAAATCCTACCTGACCCTCCTGCCACCTGCCAACCTCTTTGACCTCATCTTCTCTCAAACTCCTTCTCTTCATTATACCCCCGACACCCTGGAAAAGACCATCCCAACCAGAGTATCACACTCCCTTCTCTACCTCTCTACCATTCTGACACATTATCTGTTGTAGTTCCTTCAGGAATTCATCACTATATAAAGTTCTCAGATGTTCATTTGTTTACCTTATTACTATCCGTTTCCTCTTGGACAACAAGGACCTTACCTAAACAGTGCACTGCTCTATGCTTAGCACATAACATGGTACTGAGCATTTTGTTGAATTAAATAATAAATGGAAAAAAATGAATGAACATAATTTACAACTATATAAAATTTAATTTCACAAAAATACTGATTTCATTTGTAAGCTGTGAGCACTTGCTGTTGCAGCATCTATCAATCACTGACTGTGTGACATTAGAATTTATTACTTAACCTCTTTGCTCTCACCTGTGGTATGGGCACAGTGATAGTCCTAATCTTTTAAAGTTGTAAGATATAAGAAGGTATGCATGAAATACTTAACACTATGCCTGGCATGTCGTATTTATTCAATAAATGTTAAACATTAGTGGAGGATTAGTGTTCCAATTACCTTGAAAACAAGAAGATTAGAGCCAGGCATGGTGTTGTACACCTATAATCTCAGTACTTGGGAGGCAGAGACAGGAG
>PVLC010031148.1:0-18966 GCA_004027655.1 Graphiurus murinus
CTCGCACGCTGGCGGGCTTCGTCCAGCTGTGCACAGGGCATCGCCTGGGGTGGGCAGATTCCTTTCCTCCTGCTGCTGACCTGTGCTCAGGGCTGGCAGGACCCCGCAGCCCCTGCCGTCCACTGTCTCCTCTGGGGTTCCTAGCCTCGCCTCCAACCCCGACAGCCCTCCCTGTCCCCGTCTCTAGCCCAGGCGGGGTCCCGCTGGCACCAGGTAGCATTAGGCAGCTCAGGGGGCTTCTTCCCCGTGTCCACAGCAGCCGCCGTCTGGCCTGGACGTCAGCAAGGGTTTGGGCAGCCCTGGCCACTCGCCCCGGTGTCTTATGCCACATGTGGGAGACAGCGGGGCAGTACCACTCCAGCACACAGGGTGGCAGCGACGGGTCTGTCAGCAGAGCAGCTAAGGCACTTGGTGGCCTTTGGAAGTGGCCGGCAATGGAGAGGGCACACCTTGCTGAGGTTCCCAGGGAGGCAGGAGAGACTTTCCTACCCGAGCCCCGATGGACGCCGCACATCAGCGGTCGTCATGACCAGGAGGGTCCAGAAACATATTGCAAAACAGCCAGGGCCTTTGGGCAAGCTGCTCTCCCACCATGCACAGGAACCCGGCTGGTCTAAGGGAGGGTTGGCAGAAGCCAGAGGGAGGGCACACCACCAACTGGGCGAGGTCTGGCCCCACTGCTAAAGAAACATCAGCGCAACAGGGGGCGGCTCTGCTGCCAATCTTACGGACATAAGCTTAGACTCACCCCTGTGGCTATGCTGGAAAACAGGTTGGTGTGAATCGAATGCCAGATACTGCACATTTCCATCAGCCTTGTCCACTTCCAGAATTCAAAGTAAGAAAATAATAATAAAACTGCCACAAAAGCTGGGCTGGGTAGTGCACACCTGGGGTCCCAGGACTTTGGGAGGCTGAGACAGGAGGATTGCAAGTTTGAGGACAGCTTCAGCAACTTAGTGAGGCCCGCAGCAATTTAGCAAGGCCCTCAGCAACTTATCGAGACCCTATTTATTTTTCCAAATAAAAAATAAAATAGGGCTGGGGTGTAGCTCAGGGGTAGAATACCCCTGGGTTCAACTCCCCATCACCCAAAACAAGCAAGCAAACAAACAAAAACTGTCACAAAGACTCATGAACAAAGATACTTGTCACAGTTGCTTTTCATAATTATGAAAACTTGGGGGGAAGCAAAAGCAAAATTAGAGTAGTAAGAGTTTGGTCAACTACTTACTTAAGGTCCTAATTCCTTAAATATGTAGAGAGGAAGCTTTTAGAAAGAAGCTCTGCCGCTTCTCTCGCTTTCTTCCCCGGGAACCAGTGCTCTTAGCAAACAATTACAGACTTAAGATGCAAACATTGTTAGCGTTCGTTTGTCCTTGGTGGTCCTCTTTGAGGTTCTCGTCAGGAAACCTTATTCATCAGGATAAGTGTTTCCTGATACAGGAAATGAGGCTGAGAGCCAGCAGCACGGGGCAGCTCGGGCTTCTGCTCCCCCTGGATGCCCGTTCCCTGGAGGGCACGCCTCGCCGGCTTCTTCGCCTGGACGCTCTGGCCTTCCTCCTTCCTTCTAGACAGGTGTTGGGTTGCCTAGAAGTTTTCAAGAGAAAAAGTATTTGTGGGTGAAATTGAAGTCTCACTGGCAGCACCTTGGAGGAAGGGCTGCATTTAAGAGGCGCGGTGTCTGAGCCGCGCCTGGGAGGCGCAGGGCTCCTCAGCCTGCGCGCCCTGTGCTGAGTCTGTGCTAGTCCTCCCACTAGGTCTCCATCTGAGGTTAGTGCCGACGCTATATTCTCTTCCCAAGAAGATTCAGAGCAGCTGCCCTTCCTAAAGCCTGGGCTCCAGGCAGGGCCAGGACTGACCACCCTGCCCAGGCTTGGTGGACTGCGCCTTCAAGACCAGTGGGGGCTGGCGCTCTGAGAGAGGCCCTGCCACCTCTCCCGCTTTCTTCTATGGGAACCAGTCAATTTGAGAAGTTACTTACTGCCTGAAAATTATCCACTGCCCCAGGGTTATAAATTTAATTTGCACAGTTATACAAAATAATTGCTTATAATTTTTAAGTTTTTCTTATTCCAGATTGTGTTCTCTCTTTTCCTTCCTATTTTGAATATTATACTTTCCTGTATTTTTTTTTACTAGGTTGGCTAATGGTTTACTTATTTTAATGTGTTCGTTTCCAGAATCTATTTTTAAGCTTTAGTTCTATCTATTTTCCAACTTTGATTCATTCATTTCTGATGTTGCCTCCGTTTCTTGTGTTTCCTTTTTTTTTTAATCCTTTGAGCTTCTGCTTGGCTTGTTCACTTTGGGGGGCAGGGTAGGGTGTGTTTGCTAAGTGGGGTAACAGGGAGATTCCAATAGAGGAGCAGAGCAGGAGCTGGCGCCTGGCCCTCAGCTGGCCTGCGGTCCTCGTCCCCCTTGGGGTCTCACGGACATAAGCAGAATAGACGGAGCAGACCCATTCGCTGGAGAGTAACACGATATTTACTTAGCAACCTCGAGACTCCAGAACCTCGTTCTAGGTAAGAGACCTAACCAGAGCAAGCCAGACGCCCATGCACAGGTCCACACCTACCAGGGAAGAGGGGTTCACCTCGCTTTCCAGCCATGAAGAGAACCAGGGGCCTGCCCTGGCCAGTTCTGCCAGGTTCCTAAGTGCTGCTGGGTTCTGACCAGGTTCATGGTGGCCCCCTGTGGGAATCCGCGCCCCCAATTTTCACACCGCTGCAGCACACCGTTTATCCGCCAGGTGACGCCAGCCTGAGCCTCCCGTGCACCTGCCTGGTTGGCAGCGCTCTGTCACTTAAAGGCAGGAAATGGGGCGGTGCAGTTTGTCTTCTGCCATCTCTTAAACAGCCCTGTGGAGGGAACACCGGGGCGGGGCTGAAACCCCCATCCCTCCACGTTAACTCCTCTCTTACCAGGAATCCCATCAGCCTGTTGGTTGTGCATTCAAGATGGCTCTGAGTAGAGTCGGCTAGAGGAAGAATCGACTGGGCCCCACCAGTGGGCTGGCGTTGCCTCCAGCAGGTGTTCGTATTTTAGCAGAAAAGAAAGGACCTTCTCAGCAGGGAGCTGAAGACAGGCGCATGGGTTCTGGAAGCTTCCGCAGCCCACAGTGGCTCTGGGAGTCGGCCCGTGGTGTGTCACGGCTGCTGGGACTTAGGGGGAGCACGGACCGCCCCTCCTCGGCCCCTGGCACACAGCAGGACCGCTGCACCGTTGCAGGGGAACACATCGAGGGGGAGGCGCCCTGTGTGCACTCCAGAAGCACACTGCAGGCGGGCAGCTGACCGGGCTGGCCTAGCTACAAGCTCTGGCAGGCCCACCGCCCGGTCCCAGGCTCCAGCGCCCCCCAAAAAACTGAGATCCCAGTTTCACACTGCCCCCCCGCCCCCCCAGCCTGCATGAGGACCCAGGGAGAGCCCAGCACAGCTCACTGGCTTACCTCTGCGGGCTCAAGGAGGGGGTGGGGTGAAACTGGGATCTCAGTTTTTTCTTGTTAATGCTTGAGCATTTAGCTCAAATATTCACAGTAATGCACAAAGACTGAGCATGTTTAGCGAACTCTTAATCCTCAAGACAACGCGCCCCGTGGTACTTCTACAGGGGCTAACCCACCACCTGGGGGGTGGGCCCGGCCCGCCTCTTGCCAGCCCCACTTCTTGGACAGTGCCCCAGTTACCCACTCGCTGGTCGGAGGCTGGAGACTTGGAGGGCATGCTTCTGACTGCTCTGTTCTGCTGCCTCCAGAGATAAAGTTTAACAGATGCCTGCCATAAAAAAGGCAAGTTCAGCCAGATGTCATGGTACATGCTTGTAATCCCAGTACTTGGGAGGCTGAGACAGGAGGATCACAGATTTGAGGCAGCCTCAGCAAGTAGTGAGACTCTCATCAACCTAGTGAGAGCCTGTTTCCAAATAAGAAATAAAATCGAGTTAGGGGTGTAACTTGAAGATAGAATGCCTCTGGGTTCAATCCCCAGGAACACACACACACACACACACACACGCAAATTCACACCTGGATTCTGTTTGGCCCTGTCCAAGGCAGATTACACGCATAGGTACAGTCAGCCTCTATATCCGTGGTTCCAAATGCACAGAGTCAACCAACGATGTGTCAAAAATATTTGTTTAAAAAAATTGCATCTGAGCCAGGCATGGTGATGCACGCTTGTAATCCCAGCATTTGGGAGGCTGAGACAGGAGGATCTGGGTTCACGGCCAGCCTCAGCTACCTAGTAAGGCCCTCTGCAACTTAGTGAGACCCTGTTTCAAAATAAAGAATAAAAAATAGGGCTGGGGGTGTAGCTCAGAGGTAGAATGCCCCTGAGTTCAATCCCCAGTACCATTAAAAAAAAAATTGCATCTGTCCCAAATGCGTACACTCATTTCTTGTTATTTCCCAAACAACACTGTGTAAGACCTATTTACATAACAGGTTCATTTTAGTAGGTCTTATAAGCAATGGATTCAAAGCATGCAGGAGGATGTGCGCAGGTAAAATGCAAACGCCGCACCATTTTCTGCACGGGACTTGGCGCCCGCGAGTTGCTCTCTGACTCGGGTCTGGCACCAGTTCCCGAGGGTACAAGGGGAAGACGGTGCCGGCCTCCCCCTGGGCTCTGTGCACTAGAGAATTTGCAGACACAACACTTCCCGCTCTGTTCATCTCGTGGAAATCCCGGTGGTCACCCACCTTGTGTGCGCCCTCACGGGGTTCTGACAGTGAAGGTGTAAGGGACGAAGCCCTCAGTCGTGTCACCAGCGGGGGCGACCGCCCAGCTGTGCCCCACCTCCCCTGCAGTGATGTTGGCCGGGTGCTCGGAGCCCCCCGATTGCAAGAACTACAACTGACCACACCGGCAACAAGTCCCCCGAACCCCACAGCCTGCAGGTGTGTCTCACCCTGGGGCAGACAGCAAGCGAGGCCCACGGTGAGGCTCAGGCTCCAGAGGCAAGCCCCAGCCACACCTGCGTTCACTTGGGGGTGCCACGGCCAGGAAGGCGCGGGCAGGGACGGTGCCCTGGAACTTTCTTGTGCCTCGGCCAGAGACCTATCCGAACTCAGCTTGTGGGTCCACCCTCGGAGTCTGTGGTCAGGAGGTCTGCGATGGGCTCCGGGAATCTGCAGCTTATGGTCTGTCGGGACCTATGCCACAGGTCTTTTCACCACACGTGGACCTTGCTCAGTACGGTGAAGCTCAACAGCTACACCTGGAGCCACCCGTCTTTACTGATGATTCTTCAACGTGTGTGCGGGGTTAAGGTGGTCAGGATGGACTTGGCCTTCGTTTTGGAGTTCAGAGCGTTTTCCCCCAGCACAGGGGTTGCAGTGGGGCCGGGGGTGGATGCTTCATGCACCCTTGAGGAAGGCACTCGTGAACTGCTGCCTCGCAGACCCCTGCAGACTCTGTGCTCCTACCAGCCTGAGCCCTTGTCAGATGACAGAAATACTTCAGTTAGATAGTTGTCTGCAAGGCTAAGTTTCTTGCAGCCCAACACAACCCCCATGGCCCTCACAGGGGAACCGCCGCCTCTGAGAAAGCTGCAGCCCTCTCCCTTCCGGGGCTGCTCCAAGGGACCACCCATGGGGAAGGGCCTCTCACAGCCTGGCAGGTGAAGGATCGGAGAGGAGGAAGCTGCAGCCGCTACCACAGGGACTCCAGGAAGCCCGGAAGACCCGGAGGGGGGTTGGGAAGCGTGTCCACAGAGCCAGGAGCTCTGGCGAGAGGCCTGGGTCAGTACGACTCAGTCACGGACCCCACGCGGCAGGCCTGCCACTCTTCTCTTCTTTCTTCCTCTCTCTCTCTCTCTCTCTCTCTCTCTCTCTCTCTCACATTGAGGATTGAACTCAGGGGAATTCTTCTTCAGAACTATGCCCTCAGCCTTTTTTATTTTATTTTGA
This sequence comes from Graphiurus murinus, assembly GCA_004027655.1. Classification (NCBI taxonomy): domain Eukaryota; kingdom Metazoa; phylum Chordata; class Mammalia; order Rodentia; family Gliridae; genus Graphiurus; species Graphiurus murinus. The sequence goes on from PVLC010031148.1 coordinate 5,915, forward strand.
AACAGGATCTCACTAAGTTGCTGAGGCTGGCCTCAAAACTGTGATTCTCCTATCTCAGCTTCCCAAGTGCTGGGACTACAGGCGTGTGCCCTCAACACCCAGCTTTACCTCTCTTTATAACAACACTTGGCTGTGTCTCCTGCACCTTCTGAAACTAAATTTGTGATAACATCCAAATTACTCCAACGATATGCAAATATACCTGAATACAATCTAAACAATTTTATGCTCCATCTGTATTACAGGTAAATTTTTTTAAAGAATGAAAGTAACTTACACTAAGTTCTGAATGCACACCCAGTGTGGTTCTGTGTTGTGCGGGCACACTCTGGGAAGATGTAATGGAGCCTTCAGGTTTTTGCAGAGCTTTGTGGACGGGCACAGATGCAGACAGATGCAGGTGTGGACACAGGTGACCCCTGAGTGTCATGAACAGACACAGGTACAGATGGGCTCAGGTGTGTATGTTGGTGACATGCAAAGCATTACAGATGGGCTCTGGCGGGGACCTCAGTGGTGTGCAGGGAGTCACCGGAACACAGGTGCAGGTGGCGAAGGTGTGGCCATCATGACCCAGTTCACTAGCAGTCTTGTCTCATGTGGCTTTCTGAACTGGTGAAAGCTCTGGGTAACGTTCCCCAAACCAAGGTGCACAGTGTGTGTGTGTGTATGTATGTGACTAGGAATTGAACCTGGAGACATTCTACCTCTGAGCTATGCCCCCCTATTTTATTTTATTTTTTTAGATTTTGAAACAGGGTCTCACTAACTTGCTGAGCCTGGCCTAGGACCTGCAATCCTCCTGTTTCAGCCTCCCAAGTACTGGGATCACAGGTGTGTACCACCAAGCCAGGTGGAAGATGCCTGGCTCACCTTATCTTTGGTGTTCAAAACCATTTGCTTTAGGGAAATCTCATCTGTTTTAAAAATTGGGAGCCAGGCATGGTGGCACACTCTTGTAATCCCAGTACTTGGGAGGCTGAGACAGGAGGATCGCAGGTTCGCAGCCAGCCTCAGCAACTTAATGGGCACGTCTGCAACTTAGTGAGACCCTGTTTCAAAATAAAGGAATAAAATCGGGCTGAGGGTGTAGCTCAGAGGTAGAATGGCCCTAGGTTCCATCCCCAGTAACCACGAAAAAAAAAAAAAAAAGGCTAAAACTGCTGTTTAGTTACATGGAAGGTGGACAGAGGTGCAGGAGCCCGGGTTGGCAGTGTCGGGGGCCGCGCACTGGCGGTCGGCTGCGATGTGTCTCTCAGATGGCTGACGGCCTCGCCCCCTCCTGTCTCTGGCTGGGGGTTGATACGGGTCAGAGGAGCTTTGAGGCACGGTTCCCCAGCATCAGTCAGGGCAGGGGCCTGCGAGACTCCTGGGGTAGACTTCTGGGAACTGCAGGCCACCGTCCCTACTGGGTGACGCTCTGGCCCTGTCTCCGTGGGCCTTCGGGTCATTGCAGGAGTGTAAGCCAGAGAGAGACTCACCGGATGCTGCCACTGGCCACGAGGGCCAGTGTGTGGGCAGGCTGCCTGGCCCGGAATTCACTTTATTTTTAAAAGCAGCTTTATTTAGGATTAATTCACATACCAAAAAAAATTCACCCATTGAATGTTCACAGTCCAGTGGTTTCGAAACACTCACAGAGCTGTGCACAATCTCCCGCATCTAATCTCAGAATCTTCTCTGGGAGGAAGTCCCACAGCCATTCACAGGCCCGTCCCCGCCCATCCCAGCCCTGTCCCAGCAGCCTCCCGCTGCCCTCCGGCCGCCATAAGCGGAGCAGCTGCGTTGCCTTCTGTGCCCGGCTGCTCGCGCAGGGCACCGCGAGGGCCACCGCGTGGGAGCATGTCAGGGCTTCGTTCCTTTTCCTGGGTGAGTAATCATCCTCTGTATGGACAGACCCCGCTTGATCCGTTTGTTGGTTGTGGGGACTTTTGGGTTGTTCTGCTTCTCGGCTAGTATAATTAGCGCTGCTCCAAGCTTCTGCATGCAGGACTTTGTGCCAACTGTTTTCATTTCTCTGAGGACGCGCTTAGGAGCGAGCTTGCAGGGCCGCACAGTCACAGACTGCACAGTGGCTTCTGCATCCCTCCCACCCTCAGCGTGAGGCTCAGTTTCCCCGAATCCTCCGGAAGGTGCGTGTGGCTGTGTCCTCATCTCAGCCGTCCCTCCAGCTTCGACCTGCCCTTCCCCGCGAGCAGTGAGGCGGAGGTCTTTCCGAGTGCTTATCGGCCACCGTACCGGCCTTCTTTAAAGAAACATCTGCTTGGATCTGTGGCTGTTTTGATGGGGTTGTCTCTTTGCTGTTGAGTTGTATAAGTTCTTTATAGATTCTGGACACAGATCCCTTATAGATTTTGCAATGTTTTCTCCCATTTTATGGTCCTGGCAGCCAGGTGGGATAAAAAGGGATACAGAAGGAGCAATTCTCATTTGGGGCTCGTCCAATATTCTCCTGGAGGAAAGTGTTCACTCTTCTTAAGTACTCAAGCATTCTGCACGGGAGCCTGGGTTGTGCTGAGTTGGGCAGGGATGATGACGGCACAGTTTTAAACTTTGCAGGCGTGTCCCTTGCCCCTGGTGACACTCGGAGAGCCTTCTGCAGGATTCATGGGTGGGAACTTGTTCTAAGCTCCTCCGTGGGGTTTTGCGCCTGCGCCTGCGCGGATGTCAGCGCCCTGCGGGTGTCAAGGGGACCACAGTGGGGTGGTCTTGCTCTCTCAGGGCTCGTGGGGATGAACCTGGGTTTGGTGCTCCCTCTCACTGGAGCATGTGCTTTGGGTGTTTGGGGGCCATGGCGCAGGTGGACCCCCGGCCATAGCATCTTTGCCTGTCCCTCTGGGCTGGGGATGAGCCAGTTAGACCCAGACCCCTGCCTAGGCTACAACACAGATGGGCCATGAGTCTGCTGGCGTCCAGGCCCAGTGTTTCTCAGCTCCGTGGTGACCCCGTGCACTGCGGGTGCCCATCAGAGACTGGACCTCAGGCCCCCCAGAGTGTGACACCCAACAGTACCACCAGGGGGCAGAGCCGCCCTGGCTAGCCTGCTGCCTCGCAGGAACCCCAGGAAGGCCTGGGCTGTGGCATCAGTGCACCCTCTCCAAGGGCTGCATAATCCCCACGCAGAACTTTCCCAGGGGAGGCGTCTGCGCAGAAAACAAGACAGGCCACGCCCCCAAACCACGGTGTCCCCGCCCTGAGCAGGTTCCCATCTCCCAGGGGGCCCAGGGAGGGCTGGGAGCCCTGTAGTGTGTGAGGGTCTGGATCAAGGACTTGTGTGCTGGCAGTGTGGGCCGGAAACATCACAGCAGCCTGGACGGTGGGCAGAAAGGGCACTTGCTGGAAGTTTCTGAAGAGCTCTAAGGGAAGTACTGGCTGGAAGCTTGCAGGAGGGGGCACTGTGGTGGGGTGAGGGCTACAGCGATGGGGGGCTGGGTGGGACATGGGGCTTGCCTACCATCGCAGGGCCTTTGACGGGCTGAGGCTGGGGAGGGTCCTCTGTGGAGGGCGGGGACTGTGGAGAGACTGTGGGGTGACATGCTGGGCCGCCCACCTGACCCCAGGTCTGAGCTGCGGCCCCAGGACAAAGCCAGCTGCCCAGAGACCTCTTGCCCCCCACCCCAGACCTCCAGCCAGGCCCCGCAGAGGAGACAGGGAGGCAGGCAGGGTCAAGCGTCGGCAAGAGCTCCCAGGAGCCGGAGGCCAGGCTGCATTCCCTGCTCAGAGTTTTCCTCTTCCCCATGCCTGCTCCCCGGACAGGCCAGGACTAGATCCCTGCAGGAAAACACGTGAGCTTCCCTGGCCGTCCCGGCGAGTCCGTCCGCTTTGAAGCCTCTGCCTGTCTTTGTCAGTGTAGCTGATAAATCTTTCCAACAGTCCCCCAGGCACCAGATCTTCAGAGAGACGTTTGCTGGCTAGGATAGAGGCTTGCAGCTGCCCTTTGACGTCCGGTGGTCCTCCTGGGGAGAGACTGCCCGGCGTCTGCTGCAGGCCAGGCTGCTGTCTGGCCCAGCTGTGCCTCTGGGGAAAGTAGCAGGCTCTGCCTGGCCCCTGCGGGCTTTGAAACTTCCATGCCAGCCCTGAGAGCTGAGTGAAGGCCCATCTGCTCTGCGTCCTCCGCAGAGCACCCTGAACCCCTCTCCCCCATGCCTGCAGGACCTCCGTGCATGGAGGCTCAGTGCAAGCATGGTTACAGCCTCCCAGGCAGCTGCTAGGAAGGCCCGCCCACTGCCTGCCCGGACGCCACCTCTTCACCACCGTCCACAGCCACAGGAGGGCGCCACGCTGCACATTCCCCGGGTGTGACACACTTCTAACCAGGTGGAGCCAACACTCAGGTCATGACAGGAACTCCCCACCATTTTGCTTTTAAAAAGTGCTTACCGGCCAGAAGTAGTGGTGCAGGCCTGTAATCCCAGGACTTGGGAGGCTGAGACAGGAGGATCACAGGTTCAAGGCCAGCCCTAGCAACTTATCAAGGCCTTCCACAACTTTTCAAGACCCTGTTCCAAAACAAAAAATAAAATGGGGCTGGGGGTCTAACTCAGAGAGAGATAGAATGCCCCGGGGTTCAATCCCTAATACCAAAAAAGGTGCTTACCACCCATCAGAAATTTTAAGGCAGTGAAACTATCCTATGTGAGCTGGGCGCGGTGGCACACGCTTGTAATCAGTACTTGGGAAGCTGAGATAGGAGAATCGCAGGATAGCTGCCAGCTTCAGCTATTTAGTGAGGTCCTTTGCAAATTAGTGAGACCCTGTTTCAAAAGTAAAGAAAAAAAAAGTAGGGCTGGGGGTGTAGCTCGGAGGTAGAATGCCTCGGGGTTCAATCCCCTGTACTGAAAAAAAAAAAAAAAAAGAAAGAAAGAGAAAAAATATATATCCTATGCAATACAGCAACTTGGGTGCTGAAATCTGCCAACTTTCAGCAGGAGGTGTGGCCCCGGTATAGACGGCCAAGCTAGTGAATAGGCCCCTCAGTAGTTATCACGGGCGCACCTCACTGGTGCAAGATAGTAATAGTGGGGGGGGGTTGTGGGGGAGGAAGAGGAAGATGGAGCTCATATTTTGTGCTCCGTAGCCCCATAAAACCCAAAACTGCTCCAAAAGATAGTTTCTTAACCTTTTCAGAAGTGTTATTAGACAAGGAAATGACTTTGACCCACCCTCTTTGGGGTCTTTTTATATGAGATTTGCTTCAAGTAGTGGTGAGACAAAAACAACAACAATAACAAAGAATAAAATAGTGGCGAGGCGTCTGGTGCAGGAACCATTCTCCTGGACCAACTGGACCGTGAGAGGCTTTGACCTTGAGCTGCATTGCTGCCCTAGGGAGGAAGCGGCCTGCGTCCAGTACTGGGCCTAATCCCTGGTCTGTAGGAGCAGGTGACGTCTTGCTGTGTGGGGACCGGGTTGAAGGGGAGGACGGTGCTCCTTTGACACCCTTAGCAAGTAGGGTCATGAAAATGGAGCAGGGACAGAATCTACACATTTGGTAACAGAGCCAACCCAAGGATCTCTATTGCTTGCAAATAATCAAACAGTCCTGAGCCAGACATGGTGGCATATGCCTGTAATCCCACCACTTGGTAGGCTGAGACAGGAGGATCGCAGGTTTGAGACCTGCCTCAGCAACTTAGCAAGACCCTGTCTCAAAAAATAAAAAGGGCTGGGGATGTAGCTCAGAGGCAGAACGTCCCTGGGTCCAATCCCCAGTACAACAGTAATAATAATAACAACAACCAGTGGGTTCCGGGAGCAGGCAGGACACTTCACTGGATGGTTGAGAATGGACAGGTTAGTTGGCGCTCCAAGGACTCCTTCCGCCGCGGGTCTGGCCTGAGTTTTCCTGGGCTTGGTGACAGGGGGTGTGGTGTACATGCTGTCCTCAGAGCTTTTCACGGAACAGGGAGATGTCCTGGGATCAAGGTGTCACCGCTTTACTTCTCTGATTTGTCCACGGCCGGTTCCGTCACAGGGGAAGAGCTGTGTTGCATCACTGAGAAGCTGAGCGTCCCCTGGCTCCCCCAGTGGTTAGGAGAAGGTGGCGGCTGGGTGGTGGCCGCTGGGAGCATGGCTATCGGCGTGCAGGCCTTGGTTCTGCACACAAGCTGCAGGGCAGCGGGCCACCAGCGATCTGGGCTTGGGTCTGTTGCACTGGTGGGAGTGACGCTCTGAAGAGCCGGGCCTGTGCTGGGCGTCCTCCAGGCTTTCCGAGCTCCACTCAGGAGAGCTGCGGCTCCTCCGGGCTAGCATGTTCAGGGGGATTTCTCCTTGAAGTCTTTACACTCTCTTGTCCGTTTGCCGCAATTCCAGAGCTTTTGATAACTCACACTAAAATTTAATCACCTTCTTGCCTTATCACCTTTTCATTTGAAATGTCGAAATCTACATAGACATCGTTTAGCTCTGGCCACATTATTCTAACTCAATCCCGGATCCTCAAATATGCAGCCCCAAAGATACCATTTCTTCCCTTCTGTTATAGCAACAGCAACTTTAATCTCACAGTAAACGCAATGCATATTAGCTCTGACCCACCGAGGCATAATTACTAGCTGGATGCCTTGAGAGCCAGCATATTGCTTTATTTAGTTTTAAAACCTGTGTTGATGTACATGTTTTTCCGCAGCAAATAAACCTGTGCTGGCAGGTGAAGCCAGAAAGGCAGCTCAGCGTTCTGTTCTGAGGACTCGTGCCGCCCCCGCCTCTGGGGACCCGTCTGACTCCTGGAGGTGGAGGCTTCCTGGGAGGAGCTGACGCCAGTAACCCGCTTTATTGTCTCGGGGACGCCTTGAATGGGTTTTGCAGAGGCCGTGTATATTTAGAGCCCACTGGGTCACAAGAGCTGCCAAGGACGCTCTCGCCGAGGCTTCCTGTTGCAACGACTGGCCGAGCCGGGCCGGGAGGTGGAACAGACCTGCAGCTCCCACCGTCCTCGGGGAGGCTGCCTGCACTTCCCGGGGGCAGCAAGCCCAGGAGGGCCCCGGCCCCGGGGCTTTTCTCTTGCCTGGGGCTTGCTCAGTCTGTTTGTGCCGTGATCGTAAAACACTGCATACGGTCATTTATAAGGACAGGAATTTATTTTCTTTTTCTTTTATTTTATTTTTTCCAGTTTCATAATTTTATTTTATTTTTTATTTTTATTTTTCAGCACGGATTTTTATACACTTCTTGAGTACAACAGGGGGAACTTATTTTCTCCCTGTTCTGAGGGCGCTGAGATCCGGTGGGGTCCTTCTTGCCCCTGAGCGGGGAGCCTGGCCTCATCAGTTGACACTGTCACCATGGCCATTAAGTGTCAGCGCGGGAATGCCGAGAGACCCCGTCTGAGTCACGGCGTCCCACCCAGGTCCCCAAATTCATGTTCTTCTCGCATCCAAAAGGCATCCATCCTGTCTCAAAGGCCTCACCGGCGCCAGCACCAACTCAGACGACCCAAGGCCAGAGCCCCGTCCAAATTCGAGGGGAAGCAGCGGCGCCGTTCTTCCTAGCTGAATCCCCCCAGCTCAAGCCTTGAACTTGGCCTTCCGCTTCCAAGCGGCCAGGGTGGACGGCCCGGGACAGGAATTCCCATTCCAGAGGAGCAGCAGGCCCAAGCAGGCCCCACACCCACGGGGGCAGACAGCTGGAGAATCCTCTTGTCCTGCTGCCGGGTCCCTGGGCGCCGGGCTGGGGTGGGGTCAGCTCTCAGGCCCGGTCATCAGCCCCACACAGCTGCACTCAGGGACGGGCCACACACCTCCCTAGGCTGGGGCTGCTGAGGCTGGTGGCCCTGCGGCAGTGGGGTCCAGAGACACCGAGGAACCTCACTCACGTGGGACCAGCAGAACCCAGCAGCAGCTTGGGCCGCGCTCGTGTGCAGTGACTGGGTTCAAAGGGGTGGAGGTGAGGGGGAGTTTTACAGGCAAAGGAAGAGGACCGCAGCAGAGGTTCCTGTAACAGTTGTAAGGGCATTAGGGGTTCTTTTCCTCGATTCAAAGAAAATGAATCAGGAAAATAAAACTAAAGACGGCTTGGTTGTAGCATTAACAAAACTGTTATTACAAAGCCAGTAGGAACTAGAAAGGGAAGAGAAGAAAAGCAGCGTGCCTGGCAGACATGCTAGAGAGCCTGAGAGTGGAACTCTGCCCCCCGCCCCCAGACTCCAGCCTTTAAATACAGTTTTTTTTTTTGTTTGTTTTTTTTTTTTGCGGTACTGGGGGTTGAACTCATGGGCATTCTACCTCCGAGCTACACCCCCAGCCCTATTTTTTATTCTTTATTTTGAAACGGAGTCTCACTAAGTTGCGGAGTGCCTCACTAGGTAGCTGAGGCTGGCCGCGAACCCGGATCCTCCGGTCTCAGCCTCCTGAATGCTGGGATTACAAGCGTGCGCCACCACGCCCGGCTTAAATACAGTTTTTGTATTGGTATTTTCTTATCAGCATTACCAAGGCAATGGGCTAGTAACTATTCCTTAGCCGGGTGGAGCCTCCTTGTCTCCGGACAGTGCACTTAAGTGCAGGGGTCAATGATCTACCTTGCTTTCACCCCTATTGCATTGGGCTGTATTGGTTGCTCATCAACTATGGGGGCTTTGAAGCAGCACATGGAGTTGACCTTTCCGGGTCCCAAAGAATAGGAGGGAAATAGAGGCACAAATTACAGCCAGTGCAGCTGTGTGTGATCTCTAAGAGCAAGGCGTAAGGCTCTGCTGAATAAGAGGAAATCTTGCCCCTTGTCAAATGTAAACTACAAAATGCTGATGAAAGAATCCAAAGAAAGTCTCAATAAATGGAGAAGTATATAGTACTTATGGATTGGAAGACTGGACATTGGCAAGATACCAGTTCTCCCCAAACAGATGGACAGAATTCCTATCTAATTTCAACAGGATTTTTTTTTTCAGACATAGTGAAGATTATCCTAATGAAGGGAGATAGAATACCTAAGACAATCTTGAAAAGGAAGAATAAGGCGGGAGGACTCAGTCTACCCAATACCAACGCTTACCATATTGCTACAGTGGCCAGGACGTGTGGAACTGCAGAGGCACAGGCAGTAAAACCACACAGAAGACCCAGAAATAGACCCACACAAGCATGCCCAGTTTACACTTGACAAGGGGCAAGATTTCCTCCTATTCAGCAGAGGACGGTGCTGGAGCAATTGACATGCGGAGGAGGTGACATAAGTTTTACACCTGATGTAAGAATTAATTAAAAATGGATTACATATTTAAACATAAAATGTAGAACTGTAAAGCTTTTAGAAAAAAAATTAGATAATATTCAGACGATATTCTAACCTAGAGCTACAGAAAGAGTTCTTAGCTTTGATCCATAAAAGCATGATCCAAAGAAGGAAACACTAATAAGTTAGACTTGATCAAAATTGGAAATTTTGCACTCTTATTAAAGACCACGGTAAGAGGACGGGAAGACAAGCTGCAGACCGGAGAAGAGACTTGCACACCGCGAATCCGAGCGGGACTGAGAAGCCTGGAGCGTTCCTGGGCTGAAGCAAACAGCCTGGTGAGAGAGGGCGGGCGCACGCACGCCACAGCAGACGCACAGATGGCGGCCGGCGTCATCAGCCTGCGGGAAACGCGCGCAAGCCTGCCGGGAGAGAAGCACTGCACACCTGGTGGAGCAGCTAAAATTAAAACCAGTGGAGGCCAAATGCTGGCACGGCTGCGGAGAAACTGGGTCACTCGTAACTGCTGATGGGAATGTCAAACGGTACTCGGGCTTTGGAAAATAACTTGGCAGTTTCTTTTAAAAGAAGGCATGCAAGGTTTGTAGAACCAGCATTTGCACTCCTGGGTATTCATCTCAGAGAACTGAAAACACGTTCACCCAAACTCGTGCACACTTTAGCTCTATTCGTAACAGCTCAAACCTGGAAAGAACCCAGACGTCCTTCAGTGGAGGACTGGTTAAACTGCGGTGGACCCACACGGTGGAATACTACTCAGCAGTAAAAAAGAAGGGACTGTGGATGCACACCATGACCTGGGTGAACCTCTAGAGAATTACGCTGAAAGAAAAGGCTAATCGACAAAAGTAATATAATGACCCCACTTATACAGCACTCATACAATGGCAAAAGCTCAGCAAAGGAGAACAGACGTGTGGCCGCCAGGGACGGGAAGGGAGAGGCGGCGTGGCCACATAGGGCAGGTTAAGGGGTCTGGGGGATGGACATCCTGTTTCCCCACTGCATGGTGTCAGGGTCCCGGCTGCCATATTGAGCAGCACCCTGGGGAGCTGTCACTACTGGGGTATCTCTATTGTTCTCAACTGTACGTGAACCTACTATTATCTAAAAAGGAAAAATACGAGCACAGCCCAGTTCAGTCCTTGCCCTCACACCCACAGCCGAGCTGCGTTGGAAGTGTCCGCCATGCCCTGCAGACTTCTATAGAAGATAGAAGAGGGTTCAGGGTTCCTATTAGACAGCCATGACCCCCACTGCCCTACAATAAATATTTGTTCCAGATTTGTGGGTCCAGATCTGAAAGGTAAATAGATGTCATGGCAGGTTAACTCCATTTCAGTGGCCTTGGTGCTGAGCCTTTAAAGATACCTTCTTTGAGTTAAGGCTTGAATAAATAACATTTCTAAGATTAAATTGGTGTTTAAATATTCAGAGCCAGGCAAAGGAAGGTGGCAGGCTGCGGACAGCTCCGTGGGGACCTGCGGCCCTGAGCTGACACCTCCTTCTTGCTAGCGTCCCACGGAGGCTCAGGACTGACAGACGCAGGCCTGCATGCTCGTAGCTGCAGGCACCGAGTGCTAATGCCCTGCTGTCCTCTGTAAATCCCAAAGTTGTCATGAACTACCAAATCACCTTCTCCTGTTAGCCACATCCCACTAATGGAGAGAAAAAGAAGAGTCTCTATTTATTTAAAAATACATGGGTCTCCCTACTCCCTGGCACCTGATTCTCGTGGCTAAATGAGAACCCCAGTGTTAAGAATCCAAGCAATTTCTTCTTGCTTCTCTACTATTTTGTGGGTTGTTTGGGGCATACGTGGTGAGGAGAATCTGAAAGTGATGATTAAGTCAACGGGAACATATCACTAGTCCCTGAGTTTCTAGAGGCTAATTGTTATGGTTTGGATATAGAACATCCCCAGGAAAGCTCTTGTGTCGACGTTCAGAGGTGACATCATTAAGTCATGAGGGTTCTAAGCCACTGTAGTAGATTAACTAGGCGGTGACCTAGGCAGGCAGAATGTGGCTGAGGAGGTGGGTCACTGGGGTGTGATCTTGGGGGACAACACCTGACATCCGGGCTCACAGGCGCTGGAGAACAAACCTCCGTCACACAAGACAGCACGTCTCAAGCCTCAGTCCTGGGTCCCGTGGGGCAGGCCTGGGGATCGAGCACATTCCACAGGAAGTAAGCAGGAAACTTTGAAATGGAAAGCGTAGCCCATCGGCCTGGCTGGGGCTGCATGATTTCTGAGGCCCATCTTTGTGTTCTCCTTCTGCGTCTGAATATTGTGATGTTGGCTGATGGTACTGGATGTTAACTACAAAGCTAGGGTCCTCCTCCTGCTCTTTCTCTTCCTCTTCCTCCTCCTTCTCTTTCTCCTCTTCCTTCTCTTCTTCCTCCTCCTCTTCCTTCTCCTCCTCTTCCTCCTCTTCCTCCTCCTCCTCCTCTTCTTCCTCCTCCTCCTCTTCCTCCTCCTCCTTCTCTTCTTCTTCCTCCTCCTCCTCCTCTTCCTCCTCCTCTTCCTTCTTTTTTTTTTTTTTTCGGTACTGGGGATTGAACTCAGGGGCATTCTAACTCAGGGGCATTCTACCTCCGAGCTACATCTCTAGCCCTATTTTTTATTCTTTATTTTGAAACCGAGTCTCACTAAGTTGTGGAGGGCCTCACTAGGTAGCTGAGGCTGGCTGCAAACCCGGATTCTCCGTCTCAGCCTCCCGAATGCTGGGATTACAAGCGTGTGCCACCACGTCCGGCCCTCTTCCTTCTTTTTAAGGCCTCACACATGGTAGACCAGCTATCTACCACTAAGCTACGTCCGGTGTCCTGGGAAGCCAGGCAGGCTGCGCCTACACTCTCACGTACCTTCCTCCACTGAGGGTGTATTTCTTTGAAACAGGATGTGCCAAGAGAGTTTTCCTTCAGTTTCATGTTCTCTGCTTTGTTACTGAATTCCACCCCTGCCCTGTTAACATCTGGGGAGTGATCAGCTCCCCAGCCAAGACGGGCACTTCCCCCTCCCAGCCAGGGAGACTTTGCATACGTCAAAGGAGGCTCTGTCCTTCGGGAAATGAGCTAGAAACACCCTCTCCTCTGCAGCTGCTGGCTAGTGGTCTTGGACGCTGGACTTACGGCCTCGTCATCCTGTGTTGGAGGCCTTATCTTTAGTCTGACCTTTGGGGGAAGGACAGCAGGGCAGGAGCTAAGTGTCACCACATGAACGCGGCCCTGGGGAGCACTCACTGAAGGGTGCAAACAGAAGCGTCCCCAGCCCAGCCCGCTGTGCTGCTAGGGACAGGAGGCCCGGCTCAGCAGGTGACTGCGGGGCTCAGCACACATCTCTAGAAAGGAGTCCCACTGTGCAGGAATCCAGCAGTCAGCAGTCATGCCTGCAGACTGCAGGGGGTGTGGCCTCTGAAAGCCCAGGCTTGGTCTGCTTGTGCGGCGAGGGAGCGGGAGCCAGGCAAGGCGAGGACAGTCTCCTCGTCTCCTTGCTCTCCATGTCTGCACATCTGTTTGCACAGACAAGGTGGAGTCATTTCAGGGTCTTACTCTGGTGGTTCTTATGTAATTTTTTTTAATCCATGAAGTAGAATACAGTTTATGTGTTACGTACATTTCTGTGTGTTTTAATTGTATTACCTTTTGTATAGGGTTTTTTTTTTTTTCTTTTTTGGTACTGGTTATTGAACCTGGGGCTCTCTACCACTGAACTGCATCCCCGGCCCTTTTTATTTTGTTTTGAGACAGGATCTCAGACTGGACTTGAACTTGCGATCCTCCGGCCTCAGCCTCCTGAGTCTCCGGGATGACAGGCGTGTGCCACCGCACCTGGCCCCCTTCCTGAGTTTTCC
>PVLC010031149.1:0-18979 GCA_004027655.1 Graphiurus murinus
AAAAAAAAAAAAAAAAAAAAAAAAAGAAATAATATACATGACCAATGTTTATAAATAGGTTCTACATAAACATATCTCAATCTACAAGAATTTTGTTTTATGAAAGTACAAATTAATTAACTGGCCGAGAAGATAAAGAAATGCTTAATCACATGTACTTGTGTTATTGTTCATATATACCTTATACAGTGATCCTTTGGTATCTTTCCAGAGACAAGTGATTCTAAGGTGTAGACGCAGAACACATGAATATAATGTTATATTGTACTTTAAAACAATTGTAAAAGACTGTTTGAAGCCACACTGAAGCTTTTCCAGGTTATATTTTGCATAATAGTTTTAGTTCTTCTTTCCCTATTTTTACCCCTTTGATTTCCTTCTCTTACCTTATTGCTCTGGTAGAGTCTCAAGTATTACATCGACCAGAGGTGATAATGGACATCCTTGTCTTGTTCCTGTTTTTAGTGGGAACTCTTGCAGTTTTTCTCCATTTAATATGATGTTGGCTGTGGGCCCATTGTATATTGCTTCTATTATGTTGAGGTACATTCCTTCTATTCCGATTCTTTGAAGTGTGCATTTAGCATGAGTGGGTGTTGGATCTTGTCAAATGCTTTTTCGGCATCAATTGAGATGATCATGTGATTTTTGTCTTTGATTCTGTTTATGTGGTGAATTACATGGGTTGTTTTCCATATGTTGAACCAGCCTTGCATCCCTGGGATAAACCTGACTTGGTCATGATGCATAATTTTCTTGATGTGGTTTTGAATTTGTGTAAAGGCAGGGTTTCTTTAGTTAAGGTCCGTTGGGAGTGTTAGGATAATCAGGGTAAATCTTTTGCCAAGTTAAAAATGTTTATCTTTTTTAAAATACATATGCCTCCTCAGGTTTAGTTGGAGTTATCTTTTTCTTTGCTTTCTCATTCTATTTACTTGCACATAGAGAAATTCTTCTGTTTTATACATCTATTTTAAATTTTTGCCAACATTGTCTCTTTTATGATCATAGCATTGTTCTCTTTACTGTGTTAGGTTTTCTAATCTAAGGTGTCACATAATATAGCCAGATACTAATAACATTTTCTTTTAATAATTATATAATTTACCTCTTATTTTTATTGTATTGGCTAAGAATTCTAATCTGAAATTAAATGATTATGACTGTTGTAATGTTTCTACTAATAGAACTATCTCTCTTTCTTTTATTTTTTTATCAAGAATAGTGTTAATTGAAGCTAAATGTAAAGTTCTACCAGAATTATGAGCATTAATGTGTTGATATTTCCTCAACTTGTTGGTGTTTTAAATTAGAGTAATAGAATTCCTAATAAACAACCAGGATCTTAGTTGTTTTTGCTCTGAATGAGTGATCAGCTTATCACAGTTTTATTCATGCTCTGATTAAAATTATGGAATTAAAATCAAAAGTAAAGTTATTCTGAATGCATTGCTATGTACTGTCAGATTTTAGTTTTAGCTAATAAAATAAGGTTGCAAACCAGTCTTTTTTCCTCATGAATTTGGAAAAAAAATTTAATTACCCAGTAACTATTATTTAAGGTTTTAAAAAGCTTACTTTTGATAAAAACTGCATTTGGATCTGCTTTAGATAAATAGTTTAATAAGTAAGTTTCTTTTCTTTTCTTTTTCTTTTTTTTTTTTTCTTTTCCTTTGGTACTGGGGACTGAACCCAGGGACATTTTACCTCTGAGCTATACCTCCCAACTCTACTTTTTAATTTTTCTCTGGAAAAAGGGTCTTGCTAAGTCTCTGAGACTGGTTTTGCACTTGAGATCCTTCTGTTTTAATCTGGGATTATAGCCATGATCACTACGCCTGACTGTTTAATAACTTTGTTTATACTTTTATTGGTGTATTACAGTCTCATATCTTAATGTAGTTCAAAGTGGTAGTGACATACATGCACACAGAACTTGGGCTTTCCCTCAGTTCCCTGCCTACTACCGGCTTTCCTCATATAAAATATTGAGATTTCCTCGTATAAAATACTGAGATACATAAAAATATTGGCATTCCCACACATGTACCTATTATCAATGAAAGTGCTTCCTTCATTGATTCTCCCTCCCCTGATAATTTCTTATATGTGGCACTATTTAAACTTTTTCCTTCATCAAGAATCCTTCCTCCCATCCCTCACCCTCCCCTGGATCATCTCCCTCATTCCACTGGAGTTTCTCCTCCATTATCTGATTTCCTTCTTATCTCCCAATTTCTTCCTATCTCCCACATACAAGAGAAAACGTAAGACTCTTCACTGTCTATAACTGTCTACTCTCACTTAACATGATGTTCTCCAGCTCCATCCATTTCTCTGCAAAGGGTATAATTTGTTGTGTATTGTTTAGTAGAATTCCATTGTGTGTGCCTCCCATGCTTTTGTAATCCATTCATGTGTTGAGCGATATCTGCTTTGGTTCCTTCAATAAAGTGAAAGGTTGTATGTTTTCTCTCATATGTGGAAGCTAGAGATAAATTGGGAAACAAAAGGGACTTTAAATAAAAGGGGAAAAATTCCAGTGGAGTGATGAAGGGGGTCTAGGGAAAGGAGATTCGGAGGGAGGATTTTTGATGAAGGAAAAAGTTCAAATAGTGCCACATATAAGAAATTATCAGTGCCAATCTCAATAACGTGTGCATGGAAAGGGAGGAAGTGAGGTGGTAGCTGGAAGGAAATACTAAGTGCTGTGTGCATGTGTGTTCCTGTCATCCTGGGCCACATCGTGATGTATAATTACGATGTACTAATAAAAGTGTATTAAACATAAATAAGCTGAAGCAATCTCAAGAAAATGAAAGTTTTGAATACATTTGTAGAATATCAGGTGTTATAGAAGAGTTAATAAATTAGAGGAACATTAAAAGACCATAATTACACAATAAATAATGCATCTAAAGTCACACATATATTAATTATAAGTGTGATTGGTTACGATCGTGATTGACAATTAAGACATGGCATCAATATCACATAATAGTCTATTTAAAGTTTTAGCTTACAGAATTCTAGAAAAAAAATCCACTTTACAAAAATTTTGGTTCTCTGCTTAAAAAAAAAAAAAAGTTTAAATGAAGAAGAGCCAAAACCATACAATACAGCTAGGAAATAAATGTGATTTGATGCCCAAGCAAAGTTGCCAACATTTGGAAATAGAAGAACAGTATTTCAGGATATATGGAAATCTTGGCAATGATGCCTTAATCCTCTGGTTTTGGATTGTTTACTTCTGAGCTATCTTGTTATATAAGAGAGATAAACATAAGCCATAAGCCCATTCAAAATAATTTATTGACAGCAAAACCTATTTATGCATATATTTTGATAAACAGATGAAATGGCAACTTTTGAAACTCTCTACATGCTTTAAAAAGAAGGGGAAATGCATGTGGTAAAACTCATTTGAAAATTTAGCAAACCTCAGATGTTTACTGTGAGATGTTTGATGAACCCAAACACAGCTGTGTACACTTCTACCAATTGAATGTGACATTTTTTCCTCAAAAACAGCAAATACTCCCTCATGTTATCAGCCTACTAATGATAACACCATACCATTAAGAAATAGCTATGTTCAAGCATAGCATATTTTTAAATGAGAAAAACTTATTCTCAGCTCATGCACATGCTAAAATACAGTGATGAAAATAGTTTCCAGAACAACTGAATATCTGCAGTCTCTTATAAAATTAAATATACACCTACCCTGTTACTTTGTAATTCTTCTCATATTTATTTACTCATGAGAAATGATATTTTAAAAAATAGTTGTTCAGGAATGTTCATAAAAACTGAACTCATTATAATCCCCAACTGCATAAAACTATGTGTCACTTTTCAGGAGTTTATAAATTGTAGCATATTTATGCATATATGAAGGTATCACTGTGAATCTCACTATCGTGTACAGGGAGAGGGGATATAGGGAGGGAAATAGACAAAATTACATGTGTACTAATTAATCTCGCTCAATGTACAATTAGAGTTAACTGATAAAAGATTAATGAAAATAAAAAGTAAAAAATACAAATACATAAAAACTATCGTGAATTTATTACTTTGGGACTATTTGTGTAACATACATATAAATCATAATTTTTTTTAGACTTTAGTCCCATCCCCAAGATATCCTATTGTATAATTATGTATTCCAATTCTGAAAATAGTCTAGAATCTGATATGGTTTTGTTCCTAAGAATTTCAGATAAGCATCTGCTCAAGAGTTAACTCCAGATGGATTAAAGACCTGGAAATTAAGTTGAGCATGGTGGTGCACACTTGTAACCCCAGTACTTGAGGTTGAGACAGGAGAAACACAGGTTCACAGTCAGCCTTAGTTACTTAGTGAGGCCTTCCAAAACTTTAAGAGATCCTGCTTCAAAATAAAGATTAAAAAATAGGGCTGGGAATTAAATTCAGAGGTAGAATACCACTAGGTTCCATCTCCAGTATACAAAAAATAAATAAATAAAACAAACACACAAACAAAACTCTGGAAATTAAACCAGAAACCTCAAAGATACCAGAGGAGGAAATAAGTCCAACACTCCAACATGTAAACACAGGTAGAAACTTTTCCAATAAGATCCCTAAAGCTCAGTAAATTAAAAAATTAATGGAATGCAAATTAAACTAAAAAGTTTCTGCTCATCAAAGAAAACCATTAAGAGTCTAAAAAGAAAGCCTACAGGGAGATCTTCCCTAGCTATTCCTCTGATAGAGGACTGATATCTAAAATATACAAATAACTTAAAAGACATAATACTAAAAAAAATAACTCAATCAAGAAATAGGCAATTGAACTAAATAGACACTTCAAAAGAGAAGAACTACAAATGGCGAATACATACACACAAATAAATTGTTCAACATCACTAGCAATCAGTGAGACGCAAATCAAAACCAAATTGAGATTCTATCTAACCACAATTAGAATGGCAATCATCAAGAAGTCAAACAATGATCAATACTAGCGAGGATGTGGGAAAATAGGAACTCTACATTGTTGGTGGAATTGCAAAAAAAAAAAAAAAAAAAAAAAAAAAGGAATTGCAAATTAGTACAGCTGCTATGGAGATTCCTCAAAAAATTGAGAATGGATCCACCATATAATTCAGCTATACCACTCTTGGGTATTTTTCCAAAGGGACTGGAATCAGAATATTATAGTAATATGTTCATATCCATGTATATAGCAGCATAATTCAAAATAATCGAATTGTGGAACCACCAGAGGAATGTAGATAACAGAGGTGAAACTTTAGTTGGGCTGTTGGGAGGGTAGTCTAGGGAAAGGATCAATGAAGGAATCACTTCCAGTGCATATGTGAGAATACCAATGTCCATCTCAATACCCTGTATGAGCAAGTGGGGAGTGGGGAGGGAGCTGAGGAAAGCCCACCAAGTGCTGTGTGCATGTATGTCACTACCACTATGAATCACATTATGATGTGAGACTACAATGCACAAATAAAAGTATAAAAAAGAATTTCAGATAAGCAATTCTCACTCTTTCATATTTTTTAGTAATCACAATAACTCTTTGCAAGTAAAAATTCAAGTGATAATTTCAACATTAGCAGTCAGTCCATGAGAAAAGTTGTCATCATTATTGAGTTTAGGTTAAATAGAGTAAAACTTTTAAATTTTTGCATGACAGGTATGAGATATCTGTCCAGGCCTTGATTTTTCCTATACTTAGCAGTTTCCTCCTGTCAATTTTGAATTTTACTGCCTTTTTACATTCCTTACAACTATCTTCATGTAATTACCAAATTATGATGTCAGGAGAATCCAGTGAAATTAGCTCTCAACACAATGATTATTGGCACTTGGGTGAATAAAAGGAAACAAGACATATAAGTAACTTTACATTTTGCTAGAATTTTACATTTCACCTAGAGTTTACCATATAGAAAACACCAGCTAATTGCATAATTGTATTCTGGAACTGTAATGCCAAAATTAAGATACATTTCCTTAAGATCAAGAAATATGCTCAAAAGAAATGTCAAGAAACTTTTATCCATAAAAATCATCTAAAAACTTTTTCCACATGATCACATGATGTCAACTTTATGAAATATATAATATCATTTTTCTTTGATCCTTTTATATCTTTGACATAATGAATGTTTTTGATCAGCAGTATCCTTAGCTCACTTGAAGACAACATTCACAGAACTAAAGTGTATGTGCATTGTTTTTTGAAATGGGCTAGATATTGGTGTATTTGTTTCCAAAAGATCTCAATTTGATGCTATTTTTTACCTTTTTATTGTGATAAAAGACATGTGACATTAAATTTACCAGCTTGATCATCTTAAGTAAATGGTTAAGAATTGTTGAATGTATTTAAATTGTAGTACGGCAGATTTCTAAAACTTTCCTATCTTGCAAAATGAAAACTATGCCAATTAAACACTATTGCTCCTTTACCTTTCTATTTTCTTTTTCTATAATTTCAATTACTTGAGATAGTTTATATGAGTGAAAGCATATGATATTTTTTTCTTTCTTGTGACTAGGTTATTTCATTTAACATCATGTCAGGTAGGTTCACTCATGTTGTAATCTGCCAAAATACCCTTTTTAAAGCTGAAAAATATGACATTGTATATCTATCCATTCATCTACTGATGGGCACTTAGGTTGTGTCCAGGTCTTTGAAATTGAAAATAGTGCTGCAAAAATACGAGTGTTCAAATATCTCTTTGAGATCCTATTTTAACTCATGGATATATACCCAGAAGTGGAATTGCTAGATTATACTGTAATTCGATTTTTTAGTAATCTCTATACTTTTTTCCATAATAGATGGACACTTTTATTCCCACAGGGATTGCACAAGGATTCCAGTTTCTCCATTTCCTTACCAACACTTGTTGATCTCTGTTCCTTTGATAGTGGCTGCCATAATGTGTGTCAGGTGATACCTTTTGTGAATGTCTTGTGTTTGTCACATAGTGATATTGAGCATCTTTAAATGTGTTTGTAGGCAATATCTTGTTTGGAGAAATGTCTATCACATCCTTCACCCATTTTATAAGTAATGTTTTTGATGTTTCTGCTAAGTTGAGAAGTTACGTATATGAGTATTATCCTCTTATCAGACACATGATTTGAAAACATATTCTTGCATTCTGTAAGCTGCCTTTTTACTTTATTTCCTTTGATGCAAAGAAATTTTTTGAGTTTAGGGTAGTCTCCTTTGTGCCTTATTTGCTTTTTATTGTCTTGTTTAAGGTACCTATTCAAGACACCACTGCCAAGTTCAATGTCATGATAAATTTCTCCTAGGTTTTCGTCTAAAAATATTTTTCAATCTTAGATCTGGGTCTTTAATATATTTGTAGCACTTTTTTTTTTACTTTTTAAATATGACATAATGTACAGGTCCAAATTATTTCTTTTGTATATGAATATTTAGCTTTCCCAGTTTTATTTGATGAAGAGACTATCCTTTCTCCATTGTGCAGTCCTGGCACCTTGTTAAAAATCATCTGGCCGTGTATGCTATGACCTTTGCTCAGTAATTTTGTATTTAATCTTCATAATAGCAATATAAGGTATGTACTATTATTAATCATATTTAAGAAAGAAGAAATATATAAAAATATGACTCATTCAAAGGTACATAGCAAACTTAGATTTTATACCAGACAAAGTGACTCTGTGTACATCAGTAATAACAAAGAGGTAAAAGCAGGAAGAGATATCAAGGGTGGCATTTTACCACATTAGAGAGGACAACCATTAGTATTCCAGCAGAGCCACCCAAGTTCTTGTTTCCCCAACCTAATAGATCCTCAAAAATATTTTAATAAGTGAATATGTGACAGAATGCCTAAATAAGCATTGAATCCAGAAAATGTTCTAAAATCTGTGTGGCCTGGCTAATCGAGATTATCTTCTTAGCTGCATGCAGACCCTCAAAATGATTGACTTCCACAACCATCACCTTCATCCTTTCCTCCAAATCAGATCATTGGAGAAATTCCTGATTCGGTCTATGCTCTTTTCAACTTAAAAGAACAGAGTATAATAGTGCATATGAGTGCATGAGTGTGCGCACACACACACACACACACACACACACACACACACAGATAATAGAGAGATATCATAACAGGATTGGAATGTTTTGCATAATAGACTTAGACTTACTATGCCCTGCATCTCATCTAAGGAGGTGTATTTTGAAACAACACCATTATATACTCAGTGATTAAGAAGCAGAACAAATTATGTTTGACCAACCTTATTCTCTCCTAGACTGACTACATAGTATGCAGTAGTAGTGGAAAGCCCACATCAAAGGACTTTCTCTTCTAAATGCTGAATTTGAAAGTGGACATGCAAATTATAAGTTTCCTAAGAGGGGTGACCAGGGTAGGCATAGGATCTACAATGCCATATGATAAATGGCTAAAGAAAATAGGTCACTCAAACAGAACATAAACACTAGCTTTGAATTCTTAATATTCCGGATAACTTAAGAGTTAAAGTGTTGTCTAGAAATTACTCAAACAAATGTCTCTCAGATCATTTGAGCATTCTTTCTTTCAAAGTAATATATCTTTCTGTCTCCATAGGTGTTCAATTAAAGGCAAAGTGAAATATTTTAAATGCAAGGTATCTCTTTAGACAATATAATACTTAAAGGATATTTTAATCAGATATCTAACACTATATGATTCTATGGGAGTGGTTTAATATCTGAATATCTGAAACTTTACATTTATAGATGAAAGATGATACCACAGTAAAAATGGGATGTAATCTATGATGATTCAGCATTCAATTTATAGATATAATGAAAAAATGTATTAAAATGTTAGCATTTCCATTTTAAATAGATTTACTAAGACTTTGGTGATTGAGAGATAAATACAATGACAGAAATATAGACAAGTACACATGTACCTATAATTCAATTTTTGTATGTTTGTGTTTTTAGCAGCACACTTTATTTCATTGGTTTTCTTGCACAAATAAGGAATGAAATGAAAACTTTCATTAAATTCTATATGTTTCTTTGTTATAAAACTACTACATATTAAAAAAATGAATATAGCCCAGAGTCTCTCATTCACCCTGTTCTACTTGATACCACTTTAGTACTAAGTTGTTTCATAATAGTTTTAAAGGAAAATGATGTTTTAAAAGCTTTATGCATGAAGCCTTGACATAAGATTCATTAATCTCTCTGACTGTATAACTTAATTTTCCTAAGGTATCTATTTATTAAATTTTTGGTAATTTTAGCATATAAAATATATAGATTTTTCTACATTTTATAAAAATTATACATCTATGCTTTGCTGGGTTCACAGCTCGGTTTTGAATTCAATTATTATGCCTATTATATATTATCTTCAAATTTTCTAACTGATGTACACCCACTTACATACTTTTTTTTCTCTATTTTAAAAAACATTGTGTTAAAGCCACATATAGAATGGCTACCTACTTGATGATTCAACTATATGACTTCCTGGAAAAGGCAAAACTATGGAGACTAAAGATCAGTGGTTATCAGGTATCAAAGTGTAGCACAAGAAATTTTTAAGCCAGTAAAACTACTCTCTGTGACACTATAATTGTAGGTACGTATCAATACACATTTGACAGAAACTATAAGCTGTACAACACCAAAAGTAAGCACTAATATAAACCACAAATATTCAGTGCCCATGTGGATTCAATGATTGTGAAAAATGACCTATTCTGGAAGATGTTGATAATGAGGGAGACTCCAAATAGAGGGGAAGAAGAAACATAAGAAAACTCTCCATATTCTCTACTTTTATGGGAACCTAAAACTATTCCAAAGAACAAAGTCTTCAAAAATTAAGTCAAAACTATAGTTAACTTATGTTTTAGTAAAAATGTACTACTATATATTTACTTCTAAATATGACTTAAGGTTTCATATTTTAGTTATTTTATTACTAATATACCTAAATAATTTTAAATTATCATTTGTAAATCTCTGACCCACTTGTCAAGGAGTGTTTTTTTTCAAATTAATATATTTATATATAGTGGTTACCATTTCCTCTATTTGTGCTACTAATTTGAGCATCACCTGGTGTTTCTGAGTTTATGATCAACATTGTTGGAATTTTTCACATGGTTAGACACTATTCCATTTTTTCAAAAGGTTGCAAAAAAAAAAAAAAAAAACCCCACAAACTGTACTGAGCATATATTTGGGGGAAAGGAACAATATTAATCAATGTACTCATTTCCTATCTTTATGATATACTGAAATTTATTTACCTCAAAATCTGTATAGGTGATAAGGATATTAAACTCTTGTGAAACTTTATAAAATAATTCATTAGTTTAGTATTAACACATGCATAGTATGTGTTATATATATTCTATATTCTATATTGCTATGCCAATATAGAATATAACTTTATAAATCATTAGGCCCAATGCCTTCACTTGCCGATAAATCAAGTTGGATTTGGAATCTGTTCAATCGCTTGGCCAATTCTACAGAAATTAGTGGAAGGCAGAGCCCAGATTCCTTCAACATATTCTCTGCTGCCACAAAGAAATTTAAAGGTCATCTTATCACTATGATATTAAAATCTAACATAAAATAAAACACAACGTATATTTTTTCAAATTTGGAGAACACAATTCCTCCGGAGGGGCATGTTGAGTACATTATGTGTGCAAATAAGGCAATTTAATTTTGGCTTAATATGAAAACATTAAGAAAGAGTTTCACCTTCCCACATGTTTCCCTGGCTTCCTGGACCAGCCCACTTTACCTCTGAGAATTTATTTACTGGGTTTAAACAGAGGCTTCCTCACTTGTCATCTTGAAATGAATATTCTAGAGGATTTCACAATAGGTACTCTCAGTCTTCCCACATCTTTCCAGAAGAAAGGAGAGAAGAACTGCAAATATAGGAAGGGGATGGAATTGTAAAAAATGAGATAGGATGAAGAAAGCTGCTATTAGTTTTAAATTGTCCTCAACACAATATTCTGGATTTGAGACAACCAGTGTGTGTTTGTGGAAGAAACATTTTGTGTACTGTCCTTAATTATGCAGTATTTTGATAAGCATTTTACTGAAGCTTTTTTTTTCTCAATTAGAAATCACATCAGGAATTCTGACACTTTATAGGAAGAAAAATGCAGCTTTTTACTAAGCAAAGATACATGGAATACAAAGAGGTATTAGAAAAAAAACTGTTGACTTATTTTTACCATTTCAATAACTTATCTTGGAGAGTTAGGATACATTATGAAGCAGACAAACATTTATTCTCTACTGCAGTGCATATCAATCTTGATTGTTTAAAAAAAAATTTGGTGAATATTGTTCTGTCTGATCAATGAGTATGTGGGTGGTGGTGGTGGTGGTGGTGGTGGTGGTGGTGTGTGTGTGTGTGTATGGTATTTAGGGGGCCCTCTACTACTTATCTATACCCTCAGCACTTCTTTCTCTTTCTCTCTCTCTCTCTCTCTCTCTCTCTCTCTCTCTCTCTCTCTCTCTCTCTCTCTCTCTCTCCCTTTCCTTTCTTTCTTTCTTTTATTTCTTTCCTTCTTTTTCTTTCTTTCTTCCTTCCTCCCTTCTCTCTCTCTCTCTCTCTGTCTCTCTCTCTCTCTCTCTCTCTCTCTCTTTCTTTCTTGTGGAACTGGAGATTAAAGCAGGAGCACTATACTTCTCAGTTATATCCCCCAACATGTTTTATTTTGAAACAAGGTCTTACTAGGTTTCTGGGGTCTAAGATTCTGAAGCTGTCCTGGAACCTGTGATCCTCCTGTCTCAGGTTCTCAAGTACTGGGATTATAGTCATGTGTCAGTATTCCTGGCTCAATCAATGAAAGTTGACATCTGACTTCTCAGAAATTAATAGCTGCCTTCTTAGACATTGAAAAAATAGCAATGGAAAGGTTGGAATGCCTATGGTTGCACTGTGAGCCACGAAGAACTATCCAAGAGACCTAGGATTATTACTATCTAATATTCACCAAGATAAAGAGAACGTTTTTTCTTTTCCTTTTTTTTTTTTTTTTTTTTTTTTTGCTTATGGGGTCTTTCTCATCCTGACTTTTCATCCAGGATTGCAAACTTGAGATGACTTACATAGCCTGTTCTTAATCACAGTTATTCTGAAATCTATTTGGATGTTATAAGTTCCTTTATCCTTTTCTTTTTTCCTATTTTGTTGTTTTTAAATATGATTGGCATGCAAATAGCTGCACATTTTAATGTGTATAACTTGATGTGTTTGGAGATAAGTACATACCTGTTAAATCATCAACACAATCTCTGCCATAAACATATCCATCATCTATAAAACCCTTAACCATTGAGAAAAAAAGAACATTATATTAAGATTTCAAACATAGGTAAAGAAAGTGATTGATCTACTCGTTTAGAATGCAGAACTTTGTGGAGGTGGTGATTAAAATCTAACTTTTCTGGTTTGTAATTGGGTCTTTGGTATATCTTAATGTTTAAGAAATATTTTGAAAATTTTATTGTACAGTTCTGAATCTATGTGGTTTTAGTCAGAAGGCACTTCATGTATTAGACTGTAGAACAAGAAGCAGTTCTAGTGGGATGTCTAATGTTGGTAAGGGGATTGAAAGTGATATTCTATGTTTCTGTCTGATGGTAGCTTGGCTTTATGTACTCCGTTCTGACTCTGATCTTATTTCTAAAATTTCACAGGGCCAATTATTATTATTCAGTGAATCTTAAACTACACATGAGATTCCACAATTTTTCCCTTATTGTTATATTGGGGATTGAATCTAGGGGTGATCTATCTCAGAGCTACACTCCCAGACATTTTTGGTTTGAAATAGGGTCCACTAAGTTGGTGAGGCTGGCCTTGAACCTGAGATCTTCCTGTCTCAACCTCCTGAGTGCAGTTATTACAAGTGTGTACCACTATCCCCAATAAAATTCTGCATGTTTAAAAAGCTCTTAGGTAAAGCAGAAACAACAAATCTGAGCTTATTGAACAGTAGTTCTCAATAAGGTAAAGTGCTTAAAATATCTAGAGACCTTTTTAAAACACAACTGGAATATGAGGAGTGTACCTGAATTGAGTATTTTTAAAGCTCCTGAGGAGATGCTAACTGATGGTCAGGGTGGGAAAATCAATCACTAGCATTAAAATTTCAGTTACTCTTCAAACTTCAGGTCGTTTTTTCTCCTTCTTAAGCTTCTCCTTTGTGAACTCTTCCCTGTCATTCCCTATTTCACTTTTCTCCTGGTGATCTGAAACACCATCTAGCAAGAGTCACAAGATAGGCTTTACATTTATAAATTCACTGCAGATTTTCATGTATTAGTGTTATATTTTAATAAAACTTTACTCTTTTTGAGCATGTAAGGATTTGATTACCTAGCAATAACAGTGTAACTGTCCTTGAACAGGTTGAGTTCTCCCATGCAAGAGGCAGACTTCTCCATCAATTAGTAGCAAAATTGAAAAAAATATAAAGAAAAAAAAAAGAATTCAAAAAATAATTTTACACCTTTTCTTATTTTTTGTGGCAACTTTGTGTATTAAACACACTTTTTATCATTTACATCAGTAAACAGAGACTAGAGATGATATTTACCATTGGCAATAAATGCTAGAGCCAACATTAAAAATTGGCTCTAATTCTAAACACTGTGTATATGTTTTACACTATACTTTATCCTTTTTATATCATATAAGAAAAATAATGTATATATTTCATGATATTTCATGTTCTTTGAGCACCCAGATATGTTTCATTAATTTGATAACCAATGTTGGCCAGTAATTTATTTGAATTAATCAACCTGGACATTAGAACAGGAAACAATTTTGCAGGAACTCCAAGCACTAGATTGTGGAACAATATGATTTTTAGAACATTAATATAGATGTCAGATGAAATACAGTTTCCAAAATTCTAACACTCTGTTACCTCTGCATCACTCATTAGTGGTAACACATGCTTGCACGTTAATAAGTGGCAGAACTCAGAAAACTCCTTTGCCCTTATAAGTAATCTTAATGCTCACAAAAGTCCCAAACAGGAAATACCACTTCAATTCCAATTTTCTTTTCAGAGGAAAAAGTGTAGACACAGATGTGTTGAGTAACTTTTCCCCAGGACATCCCATTTATTAAATGGCAAAGCCATCACATAAAGCCAATTGACAGAGTTCACCCTCTCAACCAGGAGTGGGCATAACTTTACAAACGTTTATTAAAACACAGTCTTAATCAGCCAGTTACTGTCTGTGGTTCCTTTCCTCACTACAGTGCCTGAGGTAAGCCCATTGTATAAGGTGAAGTCTAAAATATGTGCTATCTAGATCTTTATAGAAAAAAATGTTTCTTGATGTCGTTTTTTAACTACTATGTTATAATTCCTATTTAATTAGTGAATCTAAACATCTTAAGCATGTGTTCATAGGTGAATCTATTCTAACTATAGGGTTTTTTACTATTTCCATATATTTTTAATTTTTATGTATTTTTATTTTCTGTATTTTTATTGAAATTATACCTGATAGACTAAATTCAGAAAAAAAATTATTTCTATTCTTTTATCCAAATTGCTATCAACAAACTAAAGGAAAGGTTATACTAGTATGCTGTTCTGCAAGAATTATACACCAGATTTTTCTAGCACAAATAAATACAAATAGTGATGATTTACCAAAAAAAGAAGAAACTGAACAAGAAAAATATCAGAGTCTTAAAACTTTGTCTTTGATGTATTTCAATATAGGTATTTCTCATACAGATATGAGAACTTTCTGCACATTAAGGAACTATTCTCTAATATAGTTTTGATCTCTTCTTTTAAGTTAATCAAGAAGTGGTTTCAGTTATTTCCTTTGAGAAATTTCAGAGCCTTATAATCTACTTCGGCATCTATAAAATGTTCCAGTAGTCAAATAAATAAACATTTCCTTAGTTGCTTTCATCACTTATTTTCTATTCTAAAAATGTAACATCTTGAATATTCACATATTTCAAATACTCTGAATCAGTTCTCACTCAAGCTTTTAGTATCATTTTATCCTGGTATGTGTTGTTTTATAGACTACTCAGTTGTAGAAGTTACTTATATGTTTTGTAAATTAACTCCTTATCAATAATTTTTCACATATATGCTCCCAGTTCATAGGTTTCCTTGTCATTAATTATTTACTTTGCTGTTTAGAAACTTTTTGGTTGGACATATTCCCATTTTTTATATTCAGTTTTTCCTGTGTGTGTGTGTGTGTGTGTGTGTGTGTGTTTCATAATTGTAAAGTCATTAGCAAATCCTATATCATAAAACTCTTCCCTAGGTCTTTTACTTTTTTTTTAAACTTTGGTCATTTTGCTTTAACTGGAATCTGTGTTTTGCTTCGTTTCAATTGGAAAAATGTTGCATATATTTTTTTATCTGGGAAAATATGAGGGGGATTTTGGTCAGAGTATATGTTTCAATTATACAAGGGGACACATTTCAATAGATGCATTGTACAAGTTGACAGTAGTTAATAACAATATATTGCATACTTGAAAACTGCTGAGAGTATATTTTAAGTTTTCTTTTAAGAAAAAGAATATGAGCAACACATACATCAATTAGCTTGATGTAGCTCTTCTACAACTTATATCAAAACATTTGGTTTACTCCACTGTGGTTTAATTTAGGAGTCTTAGAGTCTCAGGACTTATCCTTAACATTTTTTTTATAAATCTATTTTGAATTGATTTTTGTGTTTTGTATAAGAACCCAACTCATTCTTCTGAATGTGGATATTCAGTTGTCACACCACCATTTGTTGAAGGGACTATCCTTTCTCATTTGGGTATTCTAGGCCTGCCCCTTAAAGATTAGTTGGTAACAAAAATGTGTTTTGTTTTTATGCTCTGTATGTTATTCAACATCACTAATCATCAGGGAAATTGAAATCAAGCGTATAATGTGATATTATCTCATACCTGTCAGGATGACTGTTAAAAAAAAAAGTGTTTGTGAGGGTGTAGAGAAAATTGCAATGTTGGTGGGAATGTAAAATGATACAACATCATGAAAAATAGTATGGAGATTTCTTAAATAAAAAATAGAACTACCATATGAATGCTCAGTCTCGTTTCTGGATATTTTTCTAAAATAACTGAAATCAATGGCTTCAAGAAATATTAGCACTCCCTGGCTCATGAAAGCAGTACTCACAATAGACAAGATGGGAAGCATTTTAAAAGTTCATGCACTTGTGTCTCCGTTTTTTTAAAAATTATTATTGGTGCATTGTAATCATACATCTTTGTTAGTTAAGCTGGTAAAGGCATACATGCATACATCTCTCATCTCTCCCTCCTTCCCCAATTCCCTCCCCATTCCCTCCCCCCTCCCTCTTTCTCAAGTTCAGTTTAGTGATTGACTTTGATATGCGAGAATACTAATGTCAATCTCAATACCCTGTGTGGGGAAGGAGGGAGTGAGGAGGGAGCCAGGGGAAGCCAGCCAAGTGCTGTGTGCATATATGTCAATATCACTGTAAAGTACATTATGATGTGAGACTAGAATGCACCAATAGAAGTATAAGATTTTTTATTCCAAAAAAATGTTTGCTTGTAATCCCAACACTCGGGAGGCTGAGACTGGAGGATTCGGGTTCCTGGCAGCCTCAGCTATCTAGTGAGGCACTCCGCAACTTAGTGAGACTCGGTTTCAAAATAAAGAATAAAAAATAGGACTGGGGATGTAGCTCGGAGGTAGAATGCCCCCGAGTTCAATCCCCAATACTGTAAAAAAAAAAAAAAAAGTTTATGCACAGGTAAAGGGAAAACGAAAGCAAGGTATAGCCATATAGTGTATCATTATTCAGCTTTAACTAACGAGGGAAATCCTGTCATATGCATCAAGAAGGTTTAAACTAAATAAACATTTACATGAATACGCTAGATACAGGTGAGGACCTTCTCCCTGGCTTATACTCATTCACCTTCTGTCTGTGTCTTCATTTAGTGGAAAGAGATCTCTCTTTTGCACTTTTTTGACCATTGATCCTATCAAATGAGGACTGACAACTTTACCTATTAAACCTCCTACTCCAAATATATGGAAATTTATGGTTATGGCTTCAACATATGAATTGAGGTAGGGTGGGCAGCTGCAGCTCAGTCCACAGAAGTATTCAAATAGTCCACAAGGGATGCACCTTTACTCATGTCTTTAACTCTACACAGTCCCAGAAATTTCACTCCTGTTGAGTTGTCAGTCACTAGCTCTGTACCTGAAGCCCACAACAGTATTTATGAGCCTTTTCCAGTTGTAGAATTCAGAAGCAAGGACAAAATTCTTACAAAACTAACCAACCAGCCTTTGGTCCTACATTAAGATACAAAGATTTTGACGGCATTTCCCTACAGAAATCAAGCTTGATAAGTATCATCAAAATATTTTTGCCTCTCATATAAAAGTTGGAGCTGGTAAGGTTTAATATTAAATCTCCAATTTCATTTATTGGCTTTGAATTAATCTTTTAAAAATCTTGAAATATGTGTATGAATAAATTATTAACTAAAATTAGGAATGACTTTCTATTTGAACTTGGTACAAAGAGAAAAAAAAAAGTCATGCCTAATTCAAAGTGTAATGCCTGACTTTGTGGATGAAGAGAGTAATTTCAAGGTAGAATTAAAAATTCACACTTTTCTCTCTGCAAATTGTGACCTCAATTGAGTTAAGCATAACTTTTTATCAAATTGACTTTGGAAAAGTAAGTTTTACTTTATGTAATATTGATATCCCATTATGCCTTCAGATATCTAAGAGAGGATAGGAAAAAGGGCAAAACCCCTCTGACACCTGATGCCACCAGATTTCCTGAGAGTTATCCTACAGTCTCAGTTATAGGGAGGTTTAATAAATATTTTGAAGTAAATTTGCCTGAATTAGGAATGAAACATTCTATAAAGGGTCTGCACTAAATATATCTGAGCATCTTTATGTAACAAAGATATTGTCCAATGTACACTCTGCTTACAAGGAAAATAGAAAGACAAGACTATTAACAGGAGAAAAATATTGCAACTAATAATAAAAATGAGACATTGATTGAAATTTGTCGGAGCCTTTATGGAAATTAGTAGTTTTAGATCAATGACAAATGACAGGAGAAACTGAATAGAAGAATAAAAAAAGGGATATGTCAAGAATAGAAAGATTGAAGCAGGGAAGAATCAAACGTCTAAAACAGGATTGAGCTGCTGCAGCTAGGGTTCAATGAGAAAAATGTAAATAGTATCCAGTATGATTTTTCTGTTTTTTTTTTTCTCCCTCCATCAGGATTCATCATGGCTGTTTTATTTTTATTTTTTTTATTTATTTATTTATTTATTTATTTATTTATTTATTTTATTTATTTTTCATCTTTCCCTTATTTGGTGCATTGTAATTACACATCTTTGTTAGGTACAAGCTAGTATAGGTAAAGACATCCATGCACACGTTTCTCATTTAACCCTTCCCCAATTCCCGCCCCACTCCCTCCTCTTCCCTCCTTCTCAAAGTCAGTTTAGTGATTGACTTTGATGTGTTCATAGAAAGTACATCATGTTCATGTCTTCCCTACCCCCTTTACCTTCCATTAAGTCAAATTCTTTGTTCACCTAAGGATTCTCCTTCATCTGGAGTCCCTCTAAAGTCCCATTTTCTCGTAGCTTCCACATATTAGGGAGAGCATTCTATTTTTAACTTTTTGTGACTGACTAATCTCACTTGACATAATGTTTTCCAGTTCCTTCCATTTCCTTGCAAATAACATGATTTTGTTCTTCTTTATGGCCGAGTAAAATTCCATTGTGTACATATCCCATAGTTTTGTAATCCATTCATCTGTTGATGGACATCTTGGCTGGTTCCATAGTTTGGCAATTGTAAACTGTGCAGCTATAAACATAGATACACATGCGTTGGTCTG
>PVLC010031150.1:0-18978 GCA_004027655.1 Graphiurus murinus
GCGGTACTGGGGATTGAACCCAGGGGCATTCTACCTCCGAGCTACATCCCCAGCCCTATTTTTTATTCTTTATTTTGAAACCGGGTCTCACTAAGTTGCCGAGTGCCTCACTAGGTAGCTGAGGCTGGCTTCGAACCCGGATCCTCCGGTCTCAGCCTCCCAAATGCTGGGATTACAAGCGTGCGCCACCACGCCCGGCCCCAGTCCTATTTTTTATTCTTTATTTTGAAACCAGGTCTCACTAAGTTGCGGAGTGCCTAACTAGGTAGCTGAGGCTGGCCGCGAACCCGGATCCTCTGGTCTCAGCCTCCCAAATGCTGGGATTACAAGCGTGCGCCACCACGCCCGGCTAAGTAAGATGTTTTAATATAATTTTTTTTTTTTTTTTTTTTTTTTTTTTTTTTTTTTTTTTTTTTTTTTTTTTTTTTTCGTGGTACTGGGGATTGAACTAAGGGGCATTCTACCTTCGAGCTACACCCCCAGCCCTATTTTTTACTCTTTATTTCGAAACCAGGTCTCACTAGTTGCGGAATGCCTCACTAGGTAGCTGAGGCTGGCTGCGAACCTGGATCCTCCAGTCTCAGCTCCCATATGCTGGGATTACAAGCATGCACCACCACGCCCGGCTTAGATGTTTTAATATAATCTAAAGTCATCTTCCCTATTTACTTTATAAATAGAAAGTTTGAACATCTAATTACATATATATATATATTTTTTTTTTTTTTTAAACCTAGGGGCATTCTACCTCTGAGCTATATCCCCAGCCCTATTTTTTAGTCTTTATTTTGAAACAGGGTCTCACTAAGTTGCAGAGGGCCTCACTAAGTAGCTGAGGCTGGCTGTGAACCTGGATCCTCTGGTCTCAGCCTCCAGAGTACTGGGATTACAAGTGTGCACCACAACGCCAGGCTCTAATTTCATATTCTGATTTCTTTGGCTTTATTTTGCTTTGGCTAAGTGAAAAACACTGAAGGAGACTTTACCAGACCAATTTTCTGTTTTTGTTTTTGTTTTTTTTCAAAAATCTAAAGAAAATATATCCTGAACAAAGTAGTATGTCTAATCCTTTGAGGTGAATAACAGTAAACTACTCAGGTTATTTTGGTAAAAGTAGAACATAAATTAGCTATCAATTTAAAAATTAATTTGAATAAACTTAATCAAATAGAATTAAACATTTGTTAGGGTAGTGGCTAGATGGGAATAAGGTAGATAAAATTACTCCTAGTTAGTTTAAAGCATTTGAGGTTAAAATTGCTAGTGTTCAGCCAGGTGTCGTGGCACATGCTTTTTTTTTTTTTTTTTTTTGCAGTACTGGGGATTGAACCCAGGGGCATTCTACCTCCGAGCTACACCCCCAGCCCTATTTTGTATTCTTTATTTTGAAATAGGGTCTCACTAAGTTGCAGAGGGCCTAAGTATCTGAGGCTGGCTGCGAACCTGGATCCTCCGGTCTCAGCCTCCTAAGTACTGGTATTTGAGAGGCTGAGAGAGTACTGCAGGTTTGTGGCCAGTCTCAGCAACTCAGTGAGGCCCTGTTTAAATATAAAGAATAGGCTGGGCATGGTGGCGCATGCTTGTGATCCCAGTACTTGGGAGGCTGAGACAAGAGGATCACAGGTTCAAGGATAGCCTCAGTAAGTAATAAGACTCATCAACCTAGTGAGACCTCGCTTCAAAATAAAAATAAAATAGGGCTGATAGGGTAGTTCAGAAGCATAATGCCCCTGAGTTCAAACACCAGTGCAAAAAAATAAAAAAAGGCTGTGCCTGGTGATGTATACCTGTGATCCCAGTACTTGGGAGGCAGACACAGGAGGACTGCAGGTTTGAAGACAGCCTCGGCAACTAGTGAGACTCTCATCAACCTAATGAGACCCTGTTTAAAAACAAGAAATAAAAGCAAGCAGGGGGTGTAGCTCTAAGGTAGAATGCCTCTGGGTTCAACACCCAGTACCAATAAAAAATAAATAAAAGCCAGGTGTGGTGGCACATGCTTGTAATCCCAGTACTTCGAAGTCTGAGACCGGAGGATTGCAGGTTCGCAGCCAGCCTCAGCTACTTAGTGAGGCCCTCTGCAACTTAGTGAGACTGTTTCAAAATAAAGAATAAATAAAAAATAGGCCTGGGGTTGTAGCTTGGAAGTAGAATGCCCCTGGGTTCAATCCCCAGTACCTAAAAAAATATATATATATGTGTGTGTGTGTGTGTGTGTGTGTGTGTGTGTGTGTGTGTGTGAGTGTGTGTATATCTATGTCTACATAAAATAAAAAATAGGGTTAGGGCGTGTAGCTTGAAGATAGAATGCCCCTGGGTTCAATCCCCAGTACTGCAAAAAAGCAAAAATGAGTATTTTAGGAGAGCCTGATATGACGGCACATGCCTGTAATCCTAGTGCTTGGGAGGCTAAGACAGGAGGATTGCAGGTTTTAGGTGAGTCTCTTCCATCTTACTGAGACCCTGATTCAAAATAAAAAATAAAATAGGGCTGGGGGTGTAGCTTGGAAGTAGAATACCCCTAGGTTCAATCCCTAGTACACACACACACACACACACACACACACACACACACACACCTCCCCCACCCCCGCCGCCGCCACCACCACCCCACTGCCACTGCCACCCACCAGCCAACCAACCGACCAAACCAAAAAACAACCTAGTGTTCAAGCCAGGCATAGTGATACACACCTATAATCCTAGAACTCGGGAGGCTGAGAGAGGATTGCAGGTTCACAGCTATCCTCATCAACTTAGTGAGACCCTGTTTGAAAATAAAAATTAAAAAATTGGGCTGGGGGTATAGTTTAGAGGTAAAATGCCCCTGGGTTTAATCCCTAGTAACCAATCCCCCCCCCCAAAAAAAATGCTAGTGTTCTATTAACTTGATGCTTTTTAACCCAAAGCAGGTTTGCAGGTTCATAGCTATCCTCTCAACTTAGTGAGACCCTGTTTGAAAATAAAAATTAAAAAATTGGGCTGGGGTATAGTTTAGAGGTAGAATGCCCCTGGGTTTAATCCCTAGTAACCTCCCCCCGCAAAAAATGCTAGTGTTCTATTAACTTGATGCTTTTTAACCCAAAGCTTCATAGAAAAGTAAAGAAAAAATATACTAGGAATTAATAGATGTATACCAAGGTAATTTTTTTTTGGGGGGGAGGGTACTGGGGTTTGAACCCAGGGCCATTCTACCTCTGAGCTACACCCCCAGTCCTATGTTTTTTGGTTTTTTTTTGGGGGGGGGGGTTGTGGGTTTTTTGTAGTACTAGGGACTGAACCCAGGGGCATTCTACCCTCGAGCTCCACCCCAGTCCTATTTTTTATTCTTTATTTTGAAACAGGGTCTCACTAAGTTGCAGAGGGCCTCACTAGGTAGCTGAGGCTGGCCACGAACCCGGATCCTCCAGTCTCAGCCTCCCAAGTACTGGGATTACAAGACTGTGCTACCATGCCCAGCTCCCCAGTCCCATTTTTTATGCTTTATTTTGAAACAGGGTCTTCCTAAGTTGCAGAGATCCTAAGTAACGGAGGCTGGCAGCAAAGCCAGATCCTTTGGTCTCAGCCACCCAAGTACTGGGATTACAAGCGTGCGCCACCACACCCAGCTCTGATGATTGCTTTTCAACTTTGAAAATATTTTGTCATATTCAGATATCACTAATAAAGCAAGAATTGGAAAGGGGGTTTCTCTGAGATCTCTGTTTTCACCTTTTTAAAGTTACATTGGATATTGGAAACTCTAGATACTATGTTCTTTTTGCTTCTCTCATGTCCACTGTGAAAGTTGGTTTATTTTTTCTGTGTATGTTGTAGAATTTTCCCTATAATGTTTGTTAGTCTTTTTCATTTGGGGGATTATGGATCTATGCAAAAATCTAATTACCAATTAGCCAGTCTTCAAAACAGAATTCATTGTGTGTATCACACTCAAATCTATGTGGCAGAACCGGGCGTGGTGGCCCACACTTGTAATCCCAGCATTTGGGAGGCTGAGACTGGAGGATTGGGGTTCGCGCCCATCCTCAGCTACCTAGTGAGGCACTCCACAACTTAGTGAGACTTGGTTTCAAAATAAAGAATAAAAAATAGGGCTGGGGGTATAGCTCGGAGATAGAATGCCCCTGAGTTCAATCCCCAGTACCGAAAAAAAAGAAAAAGAAAGTAAGGAGCCGGGTGTGGTGGCACGCGCTTGTAATCCCAGCATTTGGGAGTCTGAGACTAGAGGATCTGGGTTCGTAGCCAGCCTCAGCTGCTTAGTGAGGCACTCTGCAACTTAGTCAGACCCTGTTTCGAAATAAAGAATAAAAAATAGGTCTGAGAGTATAGCTCGGAGGTAGAATGCCCTTGAGTTCAATCCCCAGTATCACGAAAGAAAGAAAGAAAGAAAGAAAGAAGGAAGGAAGGAAGGAAGGAAGGAAGGAAGGAAGGAAGGAAGAGAAAGAAAGAAAGAAAGAAAGAAAGAAAGAAAGAAAGAAAGAAAGAAAGAAAGAAAGAAAGAAAGAAAGAAAGAAAGAAAGAAAGAAAGAAACAGGGTCTTACTAGGTTGCTGAGAGTCTCCTTACATTGCTGAGGCTTTCCTTGAACCTATTGTCCTCCAGTCTCAGCCTCCCAAGTTCAGGGAGTTGCCTGGCAATTCTTCATTCTTAATGTTGACCCAATAACTTTTCTACCTTAGTCCTAGTTTTACACTCTAAAACCCTGTTAAGCCAGGTGTGGTAGCACACACTTGTAATCCCAGTACTTGGGAGGCTGAAACAGGAGAATCACAGGTTCAAAGCCAGCCTCAGCAATTCAGCAAGGCCGTCCACAATTTACTGAGACCCTATTTCAAAATAAAGAATAAAAAACGGGTGGGGGTGTAGCTCAGAGGTAGAATGCCCCTGGGTTCAAACCCCAGTACTGCAAAGAAATAAAATAAAACCCTGTTATAGTTTGCTACATCTTCTGTGTGGTAACTATAAAAATACATGAAGACAACTCACACCTCTCCCATCTTCTATTCCTTTTCAGACAAGCTATTTATTCCTAGTCTTCCCAACAGATTTTGTAAATATTCCAAGTAAAGCACTGGTGAGTGTGCGTGGAAGTGGGCATACTCGTACACTTTGGTGGGAATCAGTTACTCAACTCTTCCTAGAAGGTGGTTAGCCGTATTGATAGGCCAGAAAGTCTACTCCTGTTTTTTGTTTTTGTGTTTGCAGTACTGAGGATTGAACTCAGGGGCATTCTACCTTCGAGCTATACCCCCAGCCCTATGTTTTATTCTTTATTTTGAAACCGGGTCTCACTAAGTTGTGGAGAGCCTCACTAGGTAGCTGAGGCTGGCCAAGAACCCGGATCCTCTAGTCTCAGCCTCCCGAATGCTGGGATTACAAGCGTGCGCCACCACGCCCGGCTTAAATCCACACTCTTATGCAGTGAATTGCCCTCTACCAACTTTATAAACCACACTCAAAAATCTTTCAATGCTCTGTGTGCATGCCTTGTTTTGTGCTGCACCTTATTTATGTAGTCTTAATTGAACATCCATCCTGTTTCTGCCTTTTTAAAAGTTAATTTTAGCCGGGCATGGTGGCGCACGCTTGTAATCCCAGCATTTGGGAGGCTGAGACCGGAGGATCCAGGCTGGGGGTATAGCTCAGAGGTAGAATGCTACTGAGTTCAATCCCCAGTACCGCAAAAAATAATAATAATAATATAAAATAAAGTAAAAGTTAATTTTTGATTGTACCTATAAGCCTGATTGTATTCTAGAAAAATCACCATTCTTTCTTGTGTGTCTATAGAGTATGTACTATTGGAGCTTCTGTTTGTTTATGTCACTTGGGTTGGAACCTGGGGCACTCTACCTCCGAGCTACAGCCCCAGCCAGTTTTATGTTTTGTTTTGAAGCACAGTATTGCTAGGTTGCTGAGAGTCTCACTAAGTTGCGGAGGCTGTCCTCCAACCTGTGATCCTCCTGTCTCTTAAGTACTGAGATTACAGGCATTTGCCATCATAGCCCGCTAGAGGGTTTTTTTGTTTTGTTTTTATTTTTTGTTTTTATTTTTTTTTTTGCAGTATTGGGGATTGAATCCAGGAGCATTCTACCTCTGAGCTACACCCCCAGCCCTATTTTTTATTCCTTAATTGGAAACAGGATCTCACTAAGTTGCGGAGGGCCTCACTAAGTAGCTGAGGCTGGCCGAGAACCTGGATCCTCCTGTCTCAGCCTCCCAAGTACTGGGATTACAAGCGTGCACCACCATACCCAGTGAACTCATGGGCATTCTGCCTTTGAGCTACACCCTCAGCCCGATTTTATTTTTTATTTTGAAGCAGGGTCTTACTAAGTTGCAGAGGGCCTCACTAAGTAGCTGAAGCTGGCTGGGAAACCAGGTCCTCCTGTCTCAGCCTCCCAAGTACTGGGATTATAAGTGTGCGCCACCACGCCTGGCTTGCATTTGTTTTTGTTTTGTTTTGTTTTAAACAAATGTTATGCTAGATAATGTTCTGCTTTTCACCCTACTGTATCAGTAAATATAAATCATTCTCTTCATCCCTAGTATTGTAAGATGCTTAAATTGTTAACATTCTAATAGGTAAAAGGCTTCTATAAAAAGATGTTCATATGTTAATTGGCCATTTATATATATATATTTTTTTTCGGTACTGGGGATTGAACTCAGGGGCGTTCTATCTCTGAGCTATACCCCCAGTCCTATTTTTTATTCTTTATTTTGAAACCGGGTCTCACTAAGTTGCAGAGTGCCTCACTAGGTAGCTGAGGCTGGCCTCGAACCCGGATCCTCCAGTCTCAGCCTCCCAAATGCTGGGATTACAAGCGTGCGCCACCACGCCCGGCTGGCCATTTATATTTTTTAACTTTGTTTCTTATGTAGCACAGATAATTCAATTTATTTATTTATTTGGTGCTGGGAATTGAACCCAAGAACATTCTATCTCTGAGCTGATACCCCAGCTCTTTTTATTTTATTTTGATTCAGAATCTCACTAAGTTGCTCATGATCTCACTAAATTGCTAAGACTGGCTTTGAACCTGCAATTCTTCCATCTCAGTGTCCCTAGTACTAGGATTTCAGGCATGCATCGCCATACATAGCTAGCATTTTTTTTTTTTTTTTTTTTTTTTTTTTGCAGTACAGGGGATTGAATTCAGGGACATTCTACCTCCGATCTACATCCCCAGCCCTATTTTTTTATTCTTTATTCTGAAACAAGGTCTCACCAAGTTAGGAAGGGCCTTACTAAATAGCTGAGGCTGGCCATGAAACTTTGATACTCCGGCCTCTGCCTCCCAAGTACTGGGATTACAAGCATGCACCACCATGCAGCTGAAAATTTAAATTTGATATGGTCAGATATGTCAGTTTTCCCAGTCTTCTGGTTTTTGTACCTTTTTAAAAATACCTTTTCATAGCCAGGCATGGTAGAATGCCCCTAGATTCAATCCTGGGTACACTCCCCCCCCCCCCAAAAAAAAACCACCTTAGCCTGCCTGGTATGGTGACGCATGCCTATAATACTTGGGAGGCTGAGGGCTGAGATAAGAAAATTGCAAATTTGACCCAGCATTTGGGAGTCTGAGACCAGAGGATCCCGGTTTGCGGCCAGCCTCAGCTACTTAGTGAGGCACTCCACAACTTAGTGAGACCCTATTTCAAAATAAAGAATAAAAAATAGGGCTGGGGTGTAGCTCGGAGGTAGAATGCCTCTGAGATCAATCCCCAGTACCGCAAAAAAAAAAAAAAAAAAAAATGAAAACTGCAAATTTGAAGCCAACCTCAGCAACTTAGTGAAGCTCTCAGCAACTTAAACCCTGTTTGCAAATAAAAAATAAAATAGAGCTGTGGTGTAGCACAGAGGTAGAATGCCCCTGGGTTCAATCTCCAGCCGCACCAACAAAAAAAAACCCTTCTCACTGAGGACGATAGTTCACACCTGTAATTCCAGTACT
The DNA here is from genome assembly GCA_004027655.1 of Graphiurus murinus. Classification (NCBI taxonomy): domain Eukaryota; kingdom Metazoa; phylum Chordata; class Mammalia; order Rodentia; family Gliridae; genus Graphiurus; species Graphiurus murinus. Next base: position 7,961 of record PVLC010031150.1, read on the forward strand.
TTGGAGACTGAGACAGGAGATCTCATGTTCAATGCTAACCCCAGCAACTTAGCGAGATCCTCTTTCAGATTTTTTAAAAAATGGCCAGGTGTAGCCAGGTGTGGTGGCACACACTTGTCATCTCAGTACGTGGGAGGCTGAGACAGGAGGATCGCAGGTTCACGGCCAGCCTCAGCTACTTAGTGAGACCCCGTTTCAAAAGAAAGAATAAAAACAGGGCTGGGGGTATAGCTTGGAGGTAGAATCCCCCTAGGTTCAATCCCCAGTAACCCCCCCCCCAAAAAAAATGGCCACGTGTGGTAGTACACACCTATAATCTCAGTAATTGAGAGGCTGAGAGGGAAGAATCACAGGTTCAAGGACATCCTCTGCAAGTAGTGAAATTCTTGTCAACCTAGCAAGACCCTGTTTCAATATAAAAGTAAAAATATTGGCAGGGGGTGTACCTACAAAGTAGAATGTCTCTGAGTTCAATCCCCAGTACCACAAAAATAAGTAAATAATAAAATAAATATAAGCTGGGTATGGTGGCAAATGCTTATAATCCCAGTACTTGAGAGGCTGAAACAGGAGAGTACCAGGTTTGCAGTCAACCTCAGCAACTAGACAAGGCCCTCTGCAGCTTAGTGAGACCCTATCTCAAAATAAAAAATAGTTCTGGAAATATAGCTCAGAGGCAGAATGTCCCTGGGTTCGATCCCCAGGACCCAAGAAAAATAAAAGCTTCACTGACCAGCCGTGGTGGTGCATGCCTGTAATCCATGTATTTGGGAGGCTGACAGGAAGATCACAGGTTCAAGGACAGCCTAAGCAAGTAAGTGAGTCGTGCATCAACCTAGCAAGACCCTGTTTCCAAATAAGAAATAAATTTGGGCTGGGGCTGTAGCTTGAAGGTAGAATGCCTCTGGGTTCAGTCCCCAGTACAATCAATCAATCAATAAATAAATAGCTGGACGTGGTGGCGCATGCTTGTAATCCCAGCATTTGGGAGGCTGAGACTGGAGGATCCAGGTTCGAGGCCAGCCTCAGCTACCTAATGAGGCATTCCGCAACTTAGTGAGACCCTGTTTCAAAATAAAGAATAAAAAATAGGGCTGGGGTTGTAGCTTGGAGGTAGAATGCCCCTGAGTTCACTCCCCAGTACCACAACCGCAAATAATAATAATAATAATAAATAAATTGTTCTCTAGCTTTTGATCATAAAGATATTCTCCTACACTTTGTAATACTTTTTTTTTTTTTTTTGCGGTACTGGGGATTGAACTCAGGGGCATTCTACCTCCGAGCTATACCCCCAGCCCTATTTTTTTATTCTTTATTTTGAAACCGAGTCTCACTAAGTTGCGGAGTGCCTCACTAGGTAGCTGAGGCTGGCCTCGAACCCGGATCCTCCGGTCTCAGCCTCCCGAATGCTGGGATTTTTGTAATACTTTTATAGTTTTCTTTTTATATTTAGAACTTCAGTTCATTCTAAAATTACTTTTGTTAATGATGTGAAGTAGATTTTTAACTTTTTTCTCAAACAGCTAGTTAATCCTGATTAATTAGTCCTGTATTCTTTCCAGTTGATTTGAAAGACCAACTTATTCTAAATTTCCATAGGCATCCATAGACACACACACACACACACGCATAGGCACCAAGCATGCCCGAGCATGCCTGTAAGAATTCAGTGAATGTGAAGGGCTGGTCACGGTTCTTCTCACTGGTGCTCTGTCTCCTGTGCAGTACCGCGCTCTGGTTCCATGACTAGCACTGCAAGTCCTCTATTCACCTTTCTCTTGCAAAACTGCTTTGACTATTCTTGTATATTTTTCCTAAATTGATACACAATTTGGGTGTTTAAAAAGATAAAGGGATGAGCTGGGCATGGTGGCGCACGCTTGTAATCCCAGCATTTGGGGGATTGAGACCAGAGGATCCAGGTTCTCAGCCAGCCTCAGCTACCTAGTAAGGCACTCCACAACTTAGTGAGACCCTGTTTCAAAATAAAGAATAAAAAATAGGGCTGGGGGTATAGCTCGGAGGTAGAATGCCCCTGAATTCAATCCCCAGTACCAAAAAATAGATAGATAGATACATAGATAGATGGATGGATGGATAAGGGGAAGCTAGGCATGGTGGCACACACTTGTATTCCAACACTTGGGAGACAGACAGGAGGATCTCAGGTTTGCGATCAACTTCAGCTACATAGTGAAGCCCTCTGCAACTTAGTGAGACTCTGTTTCAAAGTAAAGAATAAAAAATAGGGGTGGGGGCAGTACTTGGGAGGCTGAGACCGGAGGATCCGAGTTCTCAGCCAGCCTCAGCTACTTAGTGAAAGAAACCCTCTGCAACTTAGACCCTGTTTCAAAATATAGGATAAAAAATAGGACTGGGGGTGTAGCTTGGAGGTAAAATGCCCCTGGGTTCAACCCCCAGTACCACACACACACACACACACACACTCAAAAGTAGGGGTATAGCCTGGAGGTAGAATGCCCCTGGGTTCAATTCCCAGTATCACCAAAAATAAATAAGTAAAAAGATAAGGGAAGAAATATTTTATCATCAAGGGTATTCAAAAAGATGTGCGATGCCGGGCATGGTGGCGCACGCTTGTAATCCCAGCATTTGGGCGGCTGAGACTGGAGGATCCAGGTTCGAGGCCAGCCTCAGCTGCTTAGTGAGGCCCTCTGCAATTTAGTGAGACCCTGTTTCAAGATAAAGAATAAAAAATAGGGCTGAGGGTGTAGTTCTGAGGTAGAATGCCCCTGGATTCCATCCCCAGTACCGCAAAAAAAAAAAAAAAAAAAAAAAATTTTTTTTTTTTTAAATTTTTTTTTTTTTTTTTTTTTTTTTTTTTTTTTTTTTGGTGGTACTGGAGATTGAACCCAGGGGCCTTCTACGTCCGAGCTCTACCCTCAGCCCTGTTTTTGTTCTTTATTTTGAAACAGGGTCTCACTCAGTTGCACGGGACCTCACTAAGTAGCTGAAACTGTCCACGAACCTGCAATCCTCCTGTCTTAGCTTCCCAAGTACTGGGATTACAATCATGCGCCACCACATCTGACTTCTAAAATCTTTTACCATAGAAATAAGAAAAGGGACTATAAAACATTTTGGGGTTTTTTTGTTTATTTTGTTTTTTCTTCAGTACTGGAAATTGAACCCAGAAGCATTCTGGATCACAGTTTTGCGGCCAACCTCCACAACTTAGTGAGACCCTGTTTCAAAATAAAGAATAAAAATTAGGGCTGGGGGCCGGGCATGGTGGTGCACGCTTGTAATCTCAGCATTCGGGAGGCTGAGACCGGAGGATCCGGGTTCGAGGCCAGCCTCAGCTACCTAGTGAGGCACTCCGCAACTTAGTGAGACTCGGTTTCAAAATAAAGAATAAAAAAAAAACTAGGGCTGGGGGTGTAGCTCGGAGGTAGAATGCCCCTGAGTTCAATCCCCAGTACCGCAAAAAAAAAAAAGTATTTTGAGTAGATATGTAGGCAAATGAAGATTTTGAGGAAGGTTTTGTTTTATTGTACTGAGGATTGAACCCGGGGACATATACTTTTCCAAGCTACATCCCCCCAGCCCTATTTTATTTTTATTTTGAAACAGGGTCTTGCTAGGTTGATGAGAATCTCACTACTTGCTGAGACTGTACTCAAACCCGCTGTCCTTCTGTCTCAGCCTCCCAAGTACTGGGATTACAAGTGTGTGCCACCACTCCCGGCTTTCAGAGGGTTATATATCCATTTAGTTTTACAGATTTTGTGGGGTTTTTTTTTTTTCTGGTTTATTAGTCATATCATTATATTAACATATAACATTTTAGTTCTCATATTTGTGTGTATGTATGTTTTCTGCTACTGGGGATTAAACCCAGGGGAATTCTGTCTCCGAGCTATACACCCAGCCCTGTTTTATTCTTTTGTTTTCTTGTTGTTGTTTCAGTACTGAGAATTGAACCCAGGGGCATTCTACCTCTGAACTACACCCCCAGCCCTATTTCTTATTCTTTATTTTGAAACAGGGTTCATTAAGTTGTGGAGGCCCTCACTAAGTACTTGAGGCTGGCTGTGAACCTGCCATCTTCCTGTCTCAGCCTCTCAAGTACTGGGATTACAAACAAGCACCACCATGCCCAGCTTATTATTCTTTTATTTTGAAGCAGGGTCTCACTAAGTTTCGGAGGGCCTCACTAAGTAGCTGAGACTGGTCATGAACCTGCAATCCTACTTTCTCAGCCTCCCAAGTACTAGGATTACAAGATTGCACCACAGCCGGGCATGGTGGCGCACGCTTGTAATCCCAGCATTTGGGAGGCTGAGACCGGAGTATCCAAGTTCGAGGCCAGCCTCAGCTACCTAGTGAGGCCCTCCACAACTTAGTGAGACCCAGCTTCAAAATAAAGAATAAAAAATAGGACTGGGGGTATAGCTCAGAGGTAGAATGCCCCTGAGTTCAATCCCCAGTACCGCAAAAAAAAAAAAAAACAAGATTGCACCACTACAACTGGTTTATATTTTATTTTGAAACAGGGTCTTGCTAAATTGCTGAAGCTGGCCTCGAACTTGATATCCTACTTTCTCAGCTTCCCAAGTACTGAGATTACAAGTGGGTGCCACCAACCTGGCTTCAAAACCTTTTGTCAAAATAAAATTTTAGCTGGTGCTGGTGCACACCAGGAAGATCACAGGTACAAGGACAGCCTCAGCAACATAGCAAGACTCTCAGGAACTTAGTGAGACCCTGTCACAAAAAAATAAAAATAGGATTAGTGGTATAGCTTGGAGGTAGAATGCACCCTGGTTTAATCCCCAGTACCATTAAAAAAAAAATGTGTGTGTATATATATATATATATACATATATACATATATATATATATATGATGGCACATGCTTGTAATCCCAGTACTTGGGAGGCTGAGACAGGAGGATTGCAGGTTTAAGGACAGCCTCACCTACTTCATGAGGCCCTCTAGGACTTAATCAGACCCCGTTTCTAAAAAATACAATAAAGAATAGGGCTAGAGGTGTAGCTCAGAGGTAGAATGCCCCTGGGTTAAATCACCAGTACCACACACACACAAAAAAAGTGAACATCAAGCTGGGCATGGTGGTGCATGCTTATAATCCCAGCATTTGGGAGGCCGAGATTGAAGAATCCGGGTTCTCAGCCAGCCTCAGCTACCTGGTAAGGCATTCTACAACTTACTGAGACCCTATTTCAAAATAAAGAATAAAAAATAGGGCTGGGGGTATATCTTGGAGGTAGAATGCCCCTGAGTTCAATCCCGAGTACTGCAAAAAAAAAAAAAACAACATCAAGGAGTGTGGTGGTCCACACTTGTAATCCCAGTACTTGGGAGGCTGAGACAGAAGGATCGCAGGTTTGCAACCAGCCTCAGCTACTTAGTGAGGCCCTCCACAACTTAGTGAGACCCTGTTTCAAAATAAAGAATAAAATAGGCCTGGAGATGTAGCTCAGTGGTAGAATGTCACTGGTTTCAATCCCTAGTGCTGCGAAAAAATAAATAAATAAAAATAAAAGTTTGTTTCAGATGTGTCAGATATCTTTAAGATAATTTAAAATTTCATTGCTAAAAATTTTTTTTTATAAAGATCTGATTTTTTTTTTACTCAGAAATCATATTCCATGCCCATTGGCATTGAATTTCAGCGGAGATATGCAACGATTGTTCTAGAGCTTGAACAGCTGAACAAGGATCTAAACAAAGTTTTACATAAAGTTCAACAGTACTGCTATGAGGTAAGTGATTTATATGAGTTTTCCTCCACTTTCTATTTCAAACAATACTTTTACCTTCACATTTTAGAAAATCTCAAAATCTCAACTAAGCTAAGATCTTTATTAGGTTCTTTAGCAGAATCATAATTTCTATATATTTTTACTCCTCATAGCACCAGTGTTGAAAAGTGCTTTATACACAGTAAGCTATCAACTTGAAGTGACCAAATTTTTTTTTTTTTTTTTGCGGTACTGGGGATTGAACTCAGAGGTATTCTACCTCCGAGCTATACCCCCAGCCCTGTTTTTTTTTATTCTTTATTTTTTATTTTTATTTATTTATTTATTTATTTATTTATTTATTTATTTATTTGCGGTACTGGGGATTGAACTCAGGGGCATTCTACCTCTGAGCTACTCCCCCAGCCCTATTTTTTATTCTTTATTTTTGAAACCGAGTCTCACTAAGTTGCGGAGTGCCTCACTAGGTAGCTGAGGCTGGCCTCGAACCCAGATCCTCCGGTCTCAGCCTCCCAAATGCTGGGATTACAAGCCTGCGCCACCATGCCCGGCTTTATTTGTTTATTTATTGCAGTACTGGAGATTGAACCCAGAGGCATCCTACCTTCAAACGACACCCCCAGTCTAATTTTATTTCTTATTTGGAAACAGGGTCTCACTAGGTTGATGAGAATCTTACTACTTGCTGAGGCTGTCCTCGAACTTGTGATCCTCCTGTCTCAGCCTCCCAAATATAGGGACTACAAGCATGGGCCACCACACCTGGTGATCTTGAGTTTTGTTGTTGTATTTTTTAAACAATACATGCTTTTTTTTCCAGAAAGTTCTGAGCATGCTGTATATACAATTTTATTTCCTGCACCTTTTTTTTTTTTTTTTTTGGCAGTACTAGGGATTAAACCCAGGGGCATTCTACCTCCGAGCTACACCCCCAACCCTGTTTTTTATTTTTATTTTTATTTGTGTGTGTGTGTGTGTGTGTGTGTGTGTGTGTGTGTGTGTGTGTGTGTGTATGTGTGTGTGTGTGTGGTACTGGGGATTGAACTCAGGGGCATTCTACCTCCGAGCTATACCCCCAGCCCTATTTTTTATTCTTTATTTTGAAACAGGGTCTCACTAAGTTGCAGAGGGCTTCACTAAGTAGCTGCTGAGGCTAGCTGTGAATCCATAATCCTCCGGTCTCAGCCTCTCAAGTTACTGGGATTACAAGCATGTGCCACCACGCTGGGCATTTTCTATACCTTTTAACTTTACATTAGAACTATGCACTATTGAGTTTCATATACATAGGTCACAGGGTTATTTGTTATTTATCTTTCATATATGACTTCATTTCTAAGGGTGGTTCAAAGATTTCATCTAAAATTTGCGGGTTTAATACGGGGTAAGAGATAACTGAGATGAGTTTAGAATGCTCTTGTCTTTATATTATTTGAAGTTATGTGTTTCTAGCAAAGGCACCACTACTTATGAGAGTCTTAAACAATTGTCTTTTTATTCTAATAATCTCATAGGTTAAGTCCCCCAGATTTGCCATAGCTGATGTTATCTGTCCACCTAAACTGAACTGAAGGAACAAACCGTGGTCACTTACAATTAAACTCTTGAGTACAGTTTGCTCATTCCTTTAGCCATCCATTGTCATTGATTTTTATTTTCCTGATAATTGCTTATCACCTACATGGCAATGTGTGTTGTTCTGGTAAATAGATTTTCTCCTCTGGACTAGTCACTGTCCTCAAGAGGTATAGACAAGGCAATTCAAGGTGACCCATGCAGAAGTGGATTGCTAAGCCAGGCGTGGTGGCGCACGCTTGTAATCCCAGCATTTGGGAGGCTGAGACCAGAGGATCCAGGTTCATGGCCAGCCTCAGCTACCTAGTGAGGCACTCCGCAACTTAGTGAGACCCAGTTTCAAAAAAAAGAATTAAAAAATAGGGCTGGGGGTATAGCTCGGAGGTAGAATGCCCCTGAGTTCAATCCCCAGTACCGCAAAAAAAAAAAAAAAAAAAAAAAAAAAGTGGGTTGCTCATCAGTCTTTTTATGGTGTCCAAGGACATTATGATAGGCTTCTTTCCTAATGAAATGATTGAATTTTCACAGAGCTCTTATGAAAGTACAATATTGATTTCAAAATAAATATCATAGAGAGCCGAGTGTGATGGTGCACACTTGTAATCCCAGTACTTGGGAGGCTGAGACAGGAGGATCCAGGTTTGCGGCCAGCCTCAGCTACTTAGTGAGGCCCTCCACAACTTAGTGAGATCCTGTTTTAAAATAAAGAATAAAAAAGGAGCTGGGGTTATAGCTCAGAGGTAGAATACCCCCTGAATTCAATCCCCAGTACCGCAAAAATAAATAAATGAATAAATAAATAAATATCAGAGACAATACTATGACTAAGCGGTTTTGTTCATAAACATGTACGGATATGTGAACAGTATTTACCAAAAGACATGCTAGAATGATCATAGCATCACTGTTCATTGTCACCAAAAATCAGAAACTACCCAAATAGCTACTCAGCAAGGAAAATGAATGAATTCAGCTGCATAAACAAATCTCACAAATACAGTGTCAAACAAAGTTAGACATAAAGGAATAAGTAATGTATGATTCCATTTCTTTGTGTGTTGTGTGGGGGGCACTGGGAATTGAATCCAGGGGCATTCTACCTCTGAGCTACACCCCCAGCCCGTGTGTGTGTGTGTGTGTGTAGTAGTAGTAGTAGTAGTAGTAGTAGTAGTAGTAGTAATAGGGATTGAACTCAGAGGCATTCTACCCTTCGAGCTATACCCCCAGCCCAATTTTATTTCTTATGTGGAAACAGGGTCTCCCTAGGTTGATGAGAGTCTCACTACTTGCTGAGACTGTCCTCAAACCTTTGATCCTCCTGTCTCAGCCTCCCAAGAACTGGAATTACAAGCGTGTGTCACCATGCCCGGCTTTTTTATTTTTATTTGGAAACAGGATCTCTCTACGTTAATGAGAGTCTCACTACTTTTTTTTTTTTTCCAGTACTGGGGATAGAACTCAGGGGCATTCTTCCTCTGAGCCCAGCCTTACTCTTTATTTTGAACAGGGTCTCAATAAGTTGCAGAGGGCCTCACAAGTTGCTGAGATTGACCTCAAACCTGCAAGCCTCCTTCTCGGCCTCCCAAGTACTAGGAGAATCTCACAACTTGCAGAGACTGTCCTCAAACCCATGATCCTCCTGTTTCAGCATCCCAAATACTGGAATTACAAGCATAAGCCACCACACCCTGCTTCTTTTTTATTTATTTATTTTTATTTGTATGTGTGTGTGTGTGTGTGTGTGTGTGTGTGTGTGTGTGTGTGTTTTTACCGGGAATTGAACCTAGCTACATGTACCCCAGCCACAATTTTCTTTCTTTCTTTTTTTTTTTTTTGTTTTTGCAGTACTGGGGAACTCAAGGCATTCTACCTCCGAGCTACACCCCCAGCCCTATTTTTTATTCTTTTTTTTATTTTGAAACAGGGTCTCACTATGTTGTAGAGTGCCTCACTAGGTAGCTGAGGCTGACTGAGAACCTGGATACTCCAGTCTCAGCCTCCCAAATGCTGGGATTACAAGTGTGCACCACCATGCCCAGCTTCCAATTTTTATTTCTTATTTGGAAACAGGATCTCACGAGGTCGATGAGAGTCTCACTACTTGCTTGAGCCTGTCCTTGAATTTGTGATCCTCCTGTCTCAGCCTCCCACATCCAGCATGATTCTATTTCTGTGTGTGTGTGTTATACTGGGGATTGAACTCAAGAACATTCTACCTTTGAGCTACACCCCTAGCCCTATTTTTTTTTTTTTTTTGAAACAGGATTTTACTAGGTTGATAAGAGTCTGACTACCTGCTGAGGCTATCCTTGAACCTGTGATCCTCCTGTCTCAGCCTCCTGAGTACTGGGATTACAAGTGTATGCCACCATGCCTGGCTCCTTTTTTTATTTTGAAACAAGAATCTCACTAAGTTGCTGAGGCTGCCCTGAATCTGCAATCCTCCTGTCTCAGCCTCCCAAGTACAGGGATGAGAGGTGTATACCACCATACCCTTCAACAAATAGGAGATTTACATAGTGTCAAAGTATCTCTTCACAAATACTTATTAATTACAAGGAAAAAATCCTTTTCTATAGGGAAACCTGGCAGACATTTAACTAACAAAGCAAAGATTTCATCAGTAATGGGACAAGTCAGCATCATGTTCTCTCTGATAATACACAGAAAGAACTTGACACTTCTGCCAGAAATGGCTTCTTCAGTCTAATCATGAGGAAACAGACAGACCAACACTGAGGGACATTATATAAAATAATCAGCTGACGCCGGGCGTGGTGGCACACGCTTGTAATCCCAGCATTTGGGAGGCTGAGACTGGAGGATCCGGGTTCGCGGTCAGCCTCAGCTACCTAGTTAGGCACTCCGCAACTTAGTGAGACTTGGTTTCAAAATAAAGAATGAAAAATAGGGCTGGGGGTATAGCTCGGAGGTAGAATGCCCCTGAGTTCAATCCCCAGTACCGCAAAAAAAAAAAAAAAAACATTATTAGGAGCCAGGTGTGCTGGTGCACACTTGTAATCCCAGCATTTGGGAGGCTGAGACCAGAGGATCCAGGTTCAGCTACCTAGTGAGACACTCCTCAACTTAGGGAGACTCTGTTTCAAAATAATGAATAAAAAAAATAGGGCTAGGGGTATAGCTCGGAGGTAGAATGCCCTTGAGTTCAATCTCCAGTACTGCAAAAAAAAAAAACATTGTTAGGATAATTGATGAAATTTGATTGTGAGCTATATATGGGTCAGAAAATGATATTATATCGAGCCAGACATGATGGCCCATGCCTGTAATCTCAGTACTTGGGAGGCTGAAACAGGAGGATCCCAGGTCCACAGCCAGCCTCAGCTACTTAGTGAGACCCTGTTTCAAAATAAAGAATAAAATTTAGAGCTGGGAGTGTGGCTTGGAGGTGGAATGTCCCTGGGTTCAATCCCTAGTATCACAAAAAAAAAAAAATAAATAAAAAATGAGCCAGGCATGGTAGCACATGCCTATAATTCCAGTACCTAGGAGACTGAGACAGTAGGATCACAGGTTCCAAGCCAGCAGTAACTTTTTTTTTTTTTTTTTTTTTTTTTTTTTTGTGGTACTGGGGATTGAACTCAGGGGTATTCTACTTCCAAGCTATACCCCTAGCCCTATTTTTTATTTATTTTGAAACAAGGTCTCACTAAGTTGCGGAGTTCCTCA
>PVLC010031151.1:0-18989 GCA_004027655.1 Graphiurus murinus
AAAAAAAAAAGAACAAAATCATGTTATTTGCAGGGAAATGGAAGGAACTGGAAAACAGTATGTTGTTAAGTGAGATTACCCAGTCACAAAGAGTAAAAAAGCATAGGTTCTCCCTAATATGTGGATGCTAGGGAGAAGACGGGGTATGGAAGGGTCTCCAGATGAAAAAGGAGAGACCCTCGAAAGCAAAGAAGTTGATCTAGGGGTTGGACGGGGGGAGGGGGCACACTAATGTATATCAAGGTTATTCACTAAACTGAACTAGAGAGGGAGGGAGGGCAAGGGAGCGGGGCGGGAATTCGGGCAAGGGGTCAAATGAGAATTGTGAGCTCTTATATGGTTATTAATTTGTACCTAACAAAGATGTATGCTTACAATGTATGAATAAAAATAAAAATTAAAAAAAAATAAAGAATAAAGAATAAAAAATAGGGCTGGGGGTGTAGCTCGGAGGTAAAATGCCCCTGAGTTCAATCCCCAGTACTGAAAAAAAAAAAAAAAAAAAAAGACAGCCTCTTCAACAAATAGTGCTGGGAAAACTGGATAACCACATGTATTAGACTGGAATTACACTGTTATCTCTCACTTTGTACAAAAAAAAAAAATTAAATGGACTAAAGACTTTAATGTAAGACTTGAAACCACTAGAGGAAAACATAGGGGAAACATTTCAAAATATTAATACAGGCAACAATTTCCTGAAGAGGACCCCAAGAGCCTAGGAAATTAAAGAATTGGCAAATGAGAGTGCATCAAATTAAGAAGCTTCTGTACACCAAAGGAAACAATCAACAGAGTAAAGATGAAACTTACAGAATGGGAAAAATGTTTGTCAGCTATTCATCTGACAAACAGTTAATATCCAGCATATATAAAGAACTCAAAACAGTTAACAACAAAAGAACAAATGATCCAAACAATAAACAGGCAACTATCTGAACAGACACATTTCAAAAGAAATAGTATAAATGTCCAGTAAATATATGGAAAAATACTCAATATCTTTAGCCATCAGGGAAATATAAATCAAAACTTCACTGAGTTTACATCTCATGCCAGTCAGAATGGCTATTATCAAAAAAATGAAAAAATAACAAATACTAGAGAAGATGTGGAGCAAAAGGAACCCTTAGACACTGCTGGTTGAAATGTTAATTACTACAACTGCTATGGAAAACAGTATAAAAGTTTCTCAAAAAACTAAAATATAGCTACCATTCAATTCAGCGATTCTACTTCTGAGTATATACTTGAAGGAAATGAATTCAATATACGAGAGAGATGCTTCCATATTCATGTTTACTGCTGTACTATTCAAAACAGTCAAGATATGGATCTGATTAGGTGCCCATCAAGAGATGAATATATTAAAAATATGGTATATACACAATAGAGTATTATTCTGCCATAATTTGCAGGAACATGGATGGAACTGGAGGTTACCATGTTAAATGAAATTAGCCAGACACAAAAAGATAAGTGTTACATGTTTTCTCTCATATGTAGAAACTAAATAAAAATAACAACAACAAAATGTCAGAACACAAAAGAGAGATTCATAGGGAAATGGAAGAGACTGGAAGTTGAGGTGATGGGGGGGAGGGGAAAGAACAAGGGAGGGGGTGGGTATATGCATGTATGGAAAGGTCACAGTGAAACATCGCTTTGTATAATTAATATGATTGACTAATTATAAATATATAAAATACATACTGAAAAAAGAATTTGCTTCAACAAACTGTGAAAGGGGAGAAGTAGGTGGGGTACATGCAAAATATTATTCGTCATAATGATAATTACTAAAGCTGCTGATGAAAACATGGTGTATATCATTCTATCTACTTTTGTACATATTTGAGATTTCCCCTCATAATCCTCCTGATAGAGCACACACCCCAACAAAATGCTATTGTACTATAACAATAATCCTGTTTAGTACAGAAACACAACCAGATTCTGTTTTTGATGCATCCTGCATATGCCAATCAAAACAAATACATTATATCACCTTACTTATAATCTAGAATAATATGCTCAGATATAGAAGAAGCACTGTTTACAAATAATAGTCTTATTATTATATTATTATTATTGTTGTTGGTACTGGGGATTGAACTCATGAGATGTTCTACCTCTGAGTTACATCCCTAGCCTTTTTGGTTTTTTTTTTTAATTTGAAACAGGATCTTGCTAAGTTGATGAGTGTTTCACTAAGTTGCTGAGACTGGCTTTAAACCTGCCTCAGCCTCCCAAGTACTGGGATTACAGGTGTGCACCATAACGTCAGTTTGTCTTAATATTTCTTACTTTATTTTTAAAGAGTTAATTCCTTTAGTGTGAACATTGAAGACATTTTTTAAATGTGCTTTTCTCTTAAAAGAATCTTAAAACAGGAATTTTTCTGGAATCATTGGGAGAAATTTTGCAATCAAAAATAATAAAAAGTTTTTGAGTTATATTTTATAGCATGATTCCTACCTTGAGGCAAGGAATCTATAAATAGCTCAGTTAATTGGGTACAAAAAATTCAAATACTTGTTACCATAATGAAAAACAGCTACAAATCCATATGCCAAGTAATATGCATTGTTTCAAACAATTTGAATATATTATATACTTTAATTATCACAACATTTCTAATGCATACAGCAGGTTCTATTTTCCCTACAACTGGAAGAATTCAAGCCCAGTGAGGTTCAATTATCTGCCTGAAGTACAAAGACAGCAAGGAACAGAACTGATTCAAACCCCAAACACTCCCTCTCCTTCTCTCTAACGCTGCAGGGTGTTGGCTACTACATGTACTGATCTGATGCTACAAAGATGTTCTTAGGTGTGGTAAGTAACTCGTCACTATATTCAGCCTTGAAAACACAGCCAAAATTTTTATCATGGAAAGTCCATGCCTGAAAAAAAAATGCATATAGTTCATATTTATTTGCAAAAATTAATCTCTGCATTTAACTCCTTTCAGTATTTCACATGCTAAAAAAATTTCAACTTAATGCAATTTTTTAAAAAATTTCCTAAGTCTTCAAATGAAGTCAATACGAACAACAGTATTGTGTACATTGGTTGTCTATAAACCACTAAGAAGAAAGCCATCAAAACAGTTTTATGCTAGGGTAAGTTATATTTACCAGCAAGGGAAGCTTTTCATTAGTTTAGGTTTTCATCTTTCGATTATGCTCTTAGGCAGTATAGTAACATGTCACATAAATAAAAAAACATAAAAGTGACATTTGTGACAGAGAAGAAAACAGAGACTAATAAAAGAATCAGTAAACAAATTTGCATTCAGTTTTAAAGTATCTTATTGATAGGAAAATTAATTTCTGACCAAAAATTAAAGGATTTTTTCTAGCTTTCTTTTCTTATCCAAATATAATTTTCACATAGTTATGGTTTTATTTACAAAATATAGCTGTATCAAAAAAGGAATATATGTTGATGCACAAAACTTACCAGGCAAATATAAAGACATTATCACTTACATTTTTGCCCTTGGTATTTAGGAGGTACTTTGTAAGGGGACTGCATATATTGGTTACATATGATATCTTCTAACCCTTGGGATTTCAAAAAATGATGAAACCTCCAGTTACATGCATATTCCTTCAAATGACATTATTTCACTCTTCTTTATGGCATAATATGACTCAATTGTATATATATACTATATTTCATACTTTTATTGGTGCATTATAGTCTCACATCATTTGTATTTCATAGTGATGGTGACGTACATGCACACAGCACTTGCTGGGTTTATGATACCTAAAGGTGAGCTAGAGAGTCCTTTCCCTTAAAGAAACAGCATTTTTAACAAGGTCCAAAGGCAAAAGCTATTATTTTAATGGAGGTATTTCAAAGAGTAGCAGTGAACTGGAAAAAGAGTTTAGAGATTAGGACAGGAAGTTGTCTCAGTTGTCCACATAAAAATTATGAGGGTCTGGATCAGGGCATGGGAATTAGAGCTGGACAGAAAGGTGAATGCATTGTGTTGTGTTTTCTTTGACAGAACTGACTGGAATCAAGATTGCCTGAATATGAAGGAAGAAAGCCTGAATATAAACAAGAAAGGTAGTTAAAATCCACAGAAGTCTCTAAACAATATGGAAAAAAGAAATGGTAGTGACATTTTCTTCCAGCAACAGGTTACAGGATGGAGATATATTTGGGAGAATTGGCAAATAAATTAGTTCCCTCAACTTTTTATGACTTAAGCAGAGTTTTAAAGAAAATATTTTGAATGAACTATTTGAACTGCTGCATTCATACATTTTAAAACAAGAGTTATTATGAAACTTAATTTCAACATGACCTTCTTATTTCAACATTTATATTCATCTTCACTAATGACACTCCAAAGTATAGCTGTAACATTTCCTGAGCAACTGGTCTGTTTTTACCTTTCTTGTGGACACTGAATTGCCTAACTGGGATTCCCACATTCCACTGAAAGCTAGAGTCAATTTGTGATTTAGCAACAAGATATTTAGGTTTGAATAGGCTGTGTTCTCAAGTCTCATTTCTGCTTCAATTTTATATCCTAGGTTGTCATTTACTTTTGTTACTTCCATTTAGTTTGATTATATATACCTGTAAGCCAACTTATTTTGAAGGGAAAGCAGTATATAAATGTAGTAAACTCATCCATTGAAAGTTAATTTACTGAGTGATCTGTTTGCAAAGTTACTGAAGATTTAAGTTTTAGTATCACTAGGAATTTGTTGTAGCAATTTTACCATGGATTTGCAATCTCATATTACTAAATGCTTATTTTCCAAATTTAACAGTTGAGGTGCCTGATATTTCTTAAATGTTCCATGTTATGTAAATGAATAGATGAACTCTGTCTTCTATGTTACTCATTGTTTCTCAATCAGAACCTATAGCTACCCTACTTCTTGTCTCTGGCAGTAAAATACTTGTGATGAATGTTTTAAATCTAGATTAAGGTATTTGTTCTGACAATTTTGGGTCTGTTCAAAATTTAGTGAATTGATTATTTTCCAAATTGATTTTTGGCTAAACAATTTTCAGTAAGTTTAACCACAGATCAAGTATTCAGTAAATTTAACCACCGATTAAGTATTATGATTAAGATGAGGGATTTTTTTTTTTTTTCCGGTACTGGGGATTGAACTCAGGGGTATTCTACCTCTGAGCTATACCCCCAGCCCTATTTTTTATTCTTTATTTTGAAACAGGGTCTCACTAAGTTGCGGAGTGCCTCACTAGGTAGCTGAGGCTGGCCGTGAACCCGGATCCTCTGGTCTCAGACTCCCAAATGTTGGAATTACAAGCGTGCACCACCACACCCGGCTAAGATGAGAGAATTTTAAGTATGTAGGCTTCAGTTTTCAAAGTAACACATAAAACCTGGCACAGTGGCACATGGCTATAATCCCAGGACTCGGAAGGCTGAGACAGGAGGATCGCAGGTTCAAGGCCAGCCTCAGCATCTTAGTGAGACCCTCGGCAACTTAGCAAGACCTTATTTCATAATAAAAAAATAAAAAGGGCTGGGGGTGTATCTTGGGAAGTAGAATGACCCTGGGGGTTTAATCCCCAGTATCCCCCCAAAAAAGACCAGAATAACATAGAATATTGAATTACCCTCATAGAAGTCTAAGAAAAATTTTAGGACATGAGCAGCACAAGAGTGTTAAATGTTTTTGACAGCTGGGCGTGGTGGCACACGCTTGTAATCTCAGCATTCGGGAGGCTGAGACCAGAGGATCCGGGTTCGCGGCCAGCCTCAGCTAACTAGTGAGGCACTCCGCAACTTAGTGAGACTCGGTTTCAAAATAAAAGAATAAAAAATAGGGCTGGGGGTATAGCTTGGAGGTAGAATGCCTCTGAGTTCAATCCCCAGTACCAAAAAAAAAATGTTTTTGACAGAATTTGATGTTTTATATTTTAAGAAAAACATTAAAATTAATATGAGAAAAGTCAAAATTTTGTGAAATTTCCTTATACCTATTTTACAGTTTAGTATTATGTCTGCTACTGGTCTCTTTAGAGTTCCAGAGGGAGGTAGTGAATGCTTGATATACTATAAACTTAATGCCATTAGGAATTATTAATCCATCCTAGTCATATAGCTTATTAATACAACAAACTACTTTGAATATCACTTTAAAATATGTGAAATAATAATAGCTGTTTCTGGGGAGAGGGATATTATCTATTAAAAAACAGTTGAGAAAAAGAAAGCTGTGATTTGATACAACTATTGCCATAATGGTGATTATGCTCTCTAGTTACTCACAGTAGGTTACCCTTTAAGAGTCATAACTTCCAATACTGCTCCTTAGCTCCACAGTTGACTTGTACAGTGGGCCTCCCATATAGGCCTGGCCTAGCCACAAAAATCCTACCTGCTTGATCAGTGACATAAATTTCCAGACTTTTAGACGTCAGGTACTGATCTTTCATGTTCTCGGTGTCCCTAAGTGCCCACAGCTATGTTGCGCTAGGCATGACAGTTAACAGCAGAGTTGAATTAGAACTCTGGTTGTTGACTCTCAATCTTTTGTTCTTAATTTGAAACAAATACCAGCATTACAACTGTGCAAGAGACTGCTTGTTGTTTAACTTATTATGAAGTCTCTTCTTAATTTTACTTAGGCAGCAACATACCTCGTGTAAACCTCTCCAGATAATAAGCTTCTCTAATCCAGTCATAATATCTATTTTTTTGTACTCTTCAATCTCTATCTAAACACTCATTTTTCCCCAAACTCAGGCTCTCAACTTCTTTTCTATAGTGAAAGATATGTTCACAATTTCTTTTATTGAAAAATGCCTTAAGGCAGTATTTGCTTGTTGGGGGGGGGGGGCTGCCTGACACATTAAGTATAATTGCCATAAATGTTTGTTCATCAAATGACTGTGAAAAAAACCCTCTTTTCAGAAAGAACTACAGACATTTTTATTTTCATATGGAATTACGCTATTAAAAATACTTTTTAAATAACATAACAGCTCAAATAGGAGGAGAAAGTAACATTTTCTGAGTTATTTTTAACTTGTTTCTTTCTTGCATCTTTCTTTGCTTTTGCTTTTATTTATTTATTTATTTTTGGATTGAGTATAGTAGACATTCATCAATTTCTGAACTTTCTGGATGAAAGAGATGAACTTAATTGTGATATTTATGCTTTAATGCTTTGATTGCTATAACAAAAATGTTTTTTCAGACTTGATCATCATATGTTTTAAAATCCTTGCCATTAATAATTTACTAGGAAACTTTCATATATTCCTAAGAGAAGAGTGAATAACTTTGACTTTACTATCATAATTAGACAAACAAAAATAACTATATATTTACCACAATTTGTTTAGCCCAACTCTACTTTCTATAATTCTGACAATAAAATAAAATAAAAACAATGACAAACATTAGGTTTGACAAGTTCTTTATAATGTAATGGAGAATAATTATATAAAAAAGTCTATTTACCTTTTATTCTTTTCAAAGGGGTCTCAAAGGGGCTAAAACTGCTCACAGAAATTCATTAGATATCATACAGTATAGCACGGGCTTACAAAGAGCATTGCAGTTTGTTTCATAAAGTCAATGGCCCTTGAAGTTAAGGATTTTAACAGAAGGTAATAAGAAGTGTTTGATATCTATTAGGAGATATTGATAAGTGGATGATTCTACAAATCTCTTACCACACTTACCACATCTGTGGACTGAAAGAAATAACTGATGATGAATAGATAAGAGTTTGGCTTTTACTATTTCTTTTATTACCCTATTCATTTGATTTACAGGCTTCTCTTTTTTTCCTTTTACAGTAATCACTGAAGTGTTCTTTGGTTAAAGATGAATTTATTTAAATTTTAATAAATATGAGCTCTCATACCTCTCATTGTTCTATATATATTGTCAGTCATTTTCTTAAATGAATGCTTTTTGTTAATAAATACATATATGATCACTCTCATAATCTGAGAAATTCCTTAAATCAAAATTATTAACTTTTCTCACCCTGCACAAGAGTCAACTCAAGATGGATCAAAGAACTGGAAACTAGATCAGAGATTTTGAAATAGTACTAAAGGAGGGCATAGGTCCAACATTCCAACATATAGGCAGAGGTAGAAACTTCCTGAATAAAATCTAAGTTCAAGAAATTAAAATAAGAATTAATAAGTGGGATAACATTAAACTAAAAAGTTTCTGTTCATCAAAGGAAATCATCAAGAGTCTAAAGAGATAGCCTACAGAATTGGAGAAGAACTTTGCCAACTATTCCTCTGATAGAGGATTAATATCTAGAATGTATAAAGTACTTAAAAGATTTAACACTAAAAAAAAATAACCCAATCAAGAAATGGGCAATAAAACTAAATAGACACTTTACAAAAGAAGAACTACAAATGGCCAATAAATACATGAAAAAATGTTCAACATCATTAGCAATGAGGAAGACGCAAATCAAAACTACACTTAATTCCATCTAACCCCAATTAGAATGGCAGTCATCAAGAAGTCAAATAACAATAAATACTGGTGAGGATGTGGGGAACTAGGAATTCATATATACTGTTGGTGGGATTGTCAGTAAATATATCAGCAATTTGACATCAGTGTGGAGATTGGTCAAAAAGTTGAGAAGAGGTCTACTATATGATCCAGCTACACCACTCCTGGGTATCTTTCCAAAGGAAATAAAAGAATATTATAGTAATACACATATATTCATGTTTATAGCAGCATAATTCATAATAGCCAAATTATGGAACAGATGAATGGATTACAAAATTATGGAATATACACACAATGAAATTCTACTCAAAATTATGTCATTTGCAGGAAAATTAATGAACCTGAAGAATATTATGTTACGTGAGATTAGCCAGTCACAGAAAGTGAAAGGTCATATGTTTTCTCTCATATATGGAAGCTAGAGGGAGTAATTGGAACATAAGAGAGACTTTAGATAATAGAGGAGAAACCCCAGTGGAACAAGGGAGGTGGTGTAGGAGAGGGTTGGGGAGGGGGGAAGAAGGAGACTTTTTGTTTGTTTGTTTGGAACTGAGGATTGAACCAAGGGGCATTCTACCTCCAAACTACACCCCCAGCCCTATTTTTTATTCTTTATATTGTTTTGTTTTGTTTTGTTTCAGTACTAGGGATTGAACACAGGGGGATTCTACCTATGAGATACATCCTCAGCCCTATTTTGTATTTTTCATTTTGAAACAGGGTCTCACTAAGTTGTGGAGGGCCTCACTAAGTAGCTGCCCACAAATCTGCAATCCTCCTATCTCGGCCTTTGAAGTACTAGGATTATAAGCATGTGCAACCATGCCTGGCAAGGGGGAGAATTAATCAGGGAATCATTTCCATTGATATTCTGTACCTATGTGAGAATACTAATGCCTATCTCAATATCATGTATGGATAAGGGAGGGAGTGGGGAGGAAGCCCACCAAGTGCTGTGTGTATGTATGTCACTATTACTTTGAACTACATTATTATGTAAGACTAAAATGCACCAACAAAAGTATTAAAAAAAAAAAAAAAAGGAAAATGATTAACTTACACTAAATAATCAGGATTTTCGACTGCAAATATACCTGCTAGCAGAAAGGATCTCCTAAATTTCATCAGTAAAATATAAAGCTTTGGAGTATCACTGATTCAAATTTTGAAATGCTTTAATTAAACTATAACTTATAGAAATAATATTGGTTATTTTTCTTAGTATATTTTAAGAGAAAAAGAAAAATATGATGAAGAAAATATTTACAAGGAAAATATTTTATTTGGACAGTGATTAAGAATGCCAATGAATTAAATAGGGCTTGGTGGCCCACATGCTTAATTCCAGCTACTCAGGAGGCTGAGGCAGGAGGATTACAAGTTTGAGGTGAGTCTCCTGGCAACCTGATGAGATTCTGTTTCAAAATAAAATTTATTTATTTTTATTTTTTATCATTTTTTTTATTTTTTTGGCAGTACTGGGGATTGAATGGAGCTACACCCCCAGCCCTATTTTTTATTCTTTATTTTGAAACAGGATCTCACTAAGTTGTGGAGGGCCTCACTAAGTAGCTGAAGCTGGCTGCAAACCTAACCTGTGATCCTCTTGTCTCAGCCTCCCAAGTACTCGGATTACATGATGTACCATCATGCTGGCTAATACAAGCAAATTTAGAAAACAAAATGTGCAAGAACATAAAAAGAAAAAGAAGAAAAAAGATCCACTGCATCACCAACCATTACTTCCATTGTTAAAGTTTTAACACATTTCCATCTGGTCTTTTAAGAGGTATAATTTTTTTAATAGCCATCAAACCATTTACATAATTCATAAAAAGTTAGACATATTACAAATACACATAATTATCACTCCATGATAATACTCTGTTTGTACCAAACTATACTTTACATCTTCTATAAAATTTAGGCTGACTAAAATTATTTCACATCATAGTTACTGTAACAAAAATATATAACCTTTGTTAATTTTTATAAAAAATTCTTATTATAAACATTTCTAATTAAACATATGCTTATAAACACAAATCATACAGTAGGTAGAAATGTATATGGCTCTACAACTATAAGCATCTCTAAATAATTAACTAAAACTTTTTTTTGATTACTCACCTTAAATGGTTGTTCTCTAAAAATATCCTAAAATGAATCCAACTTGCTAATTTTTTTTTAAACAAGAGAAGTGCTCGCAAAGATGCTAATATTTTCTCCTAACACTTTGCTGAAATGTTGGCAGTTTAACATATTACAGATTTTGTAATTCATCATATTTCGCTGATTGGAATTGATTTAACAAGACAATATGCATTTGAACAACACTGATTATGTTTAATAAAAAGTGAATGAATGTCAAAGAACATTCTGTTTTGTGTAATAAGGCTTTATAGATTGAGTCTAATTATCACTGATACAAAACTAAACATCCTTTATGTATTGAATAGCAATTTGCTTTCCTCTCAGAGCAAAAATCTATTGAATTTGAAAGCATTAAAATGTTTATGGCATAAATAAGACAATGACTTGATAACATGAATCAAAGATTAAAATAAGAATATTTGAAAATTATTGCCTTCTGTTTTGTGATAGAAAACTGATCCAGTAGACATGGGGTGTGTAAAATAGCACTTCATTTCACAACATTTCTAAGAACCTGGTTGGTGACATGTTTAGTCTAAATCTTTTTTTTTTAAGTTTAATAAATAAAAAAATGAAATAAAGAATCCTACAATATATTTGTATAAAGAAGATAAACCTCAGATAAATACATTTTGGCATTTTATAACTACTAATAAAGAAACAAGTAAATCTGAATATAATTTACTCTTAAAGAAGTCATGAACAATGGAAAATATGTTATACAACATATGCAAAAGATCATTTTTTCAAAACCTTGAGTTCTTGTTTGGACTTTGTGATCTTTGAAAATTTCCTAAATCTTGTAAACTTGTAGAGTCAGGGAGGCTTATACCATTTCAATCACTATAAAATTAGATGGCAGATAGTATGGAAAAGTCTGTCTACTCACAAAGAAAACATTAATTGCCAGAAAAAATTCTTTCTGTGTATTATAATGGGCCAAAAGGGAGAAAGGTTCAATCAAGAAAGCAAATATCAACTTCAGCTGGCTGAGCATTTTAACCTTTTTGAAATATTTTCATGCATGTGCACTAATTTTAACCTTGTCATAATCCGATGACGCTAAAGTATAATTATTATTGTCTTCACTTGGCAGATAGAGAAATTGAAGGAAAAGGAACCTTATTCTATTGTTATTCATAGTCACAAAACTATTTCATGGGTTAACATGAATCTAGGTCTCATCACTCCTTAAAGAGGACCCCTTTCAATTGGAGTTGATAGCAGTAAAGGGGATAATAAGCATACCCACCTGAATACAAGTACGGAACAAAGGGAAACCATTAAAGACAACATACAGGAAATTAAGTCATTTGGGAAGATTTTTGTTGTTTTTGACTGAAAAGGTTGTGTACCTGATTTTTAAGCTCAAAGAGAGCGGTGGTGAGGTGTTCAGAAATGTGCAAAATTAATTTAAAACTCAATTTCTGCAAAACACAGAAATTTCACTCATGTAATTTAAAGGATCCTCACCCTCAAATTACAAAACTTGTGAAAATGCATCATTTTGTGTGGTATAATAGGTAGAAATTTATTTTTTTCCTTCTAAAAAATTAGGACATATTATCCTCGTTTAGACTTACTTGTAATAACATGATCTTCCTATTCTAATTAGTTTTTAAATAATTCTTTTACCTTTTAGAGAACTAATACTTCCCCCTATATTTCATATTAACATACAGATATTTTTATACCTGTACAAACTGTAAGATTATTAATTGAATTAATAAACAGAAAAAGGCTCACTTAAATATATGAAAAATTAGTTTTATGTCAAAGCTCCTTGTTACTGAAACATAGTAAATTGAGGCCTTAGTGAGTGTTTATCATAAAATTCTATGTATAGCCATGCGAATTAACTAATAAAAGGCAATGCTCCAGATTGTAGTGAAATTTACTTCATTTAGATTATGGTATTGTTTTTTGGTTCAAAGACTATACTTTTTAAAAAGTGGATACCTGCGGTCCATCTCTGGCTTCATAGAAGTCACCCACTCTTATTTTTGCACTGAAGCTGAAATTGTCCCTTGAGATATCCATTATTCCATTTCTGCTGAGATACTGAAAAAATCACATATTTTTCCACTTCAGGTTTTAATAATTACAACCCAGCTTCGATGTATAGCTAGCTTTAGGACACTAATGTTTTGTATACTCTATCAAGGGGCTATGGATTTATAAGAGATCAATTTTAGGTTAACTATATTAGACTCACACAAGAGACTATTTTGTATCAAGGAACTTCATCTGAGAAAGGAGTACAGTTTTTCTTCACATGAGCACACTTAATAGATACCAAATATAATGTTATTCGGTTGAGAAGTATGTACCTTTATTACTTCAGGGTACTGCCTAAGTTTCTTTCCACATGGAGCATAATACGCTACTTCTCCTTGAAGGCGCCCTCCAAAGTTCCTTATTCTTGTCTCTCTCTGCCAGCTACATATAACAGAAATGAGGGTTACAACAGACTTAATTTTAAGAAAGTTTTTGAAAATTAAAAAACATATAAAGTAAACATGTTCTTCAGTATACATAAAGTATACATGAAAAATAAAATACAAAGAAAACAAAAAGAAATCTCTAATTATACAACTCCAAATAGGTTTACTATTAAAGTTATTTAGATATTTTTGCTAAATAATTTAACTAAAATTTAATCACTTAATTCACAAACATTAAACTCTGCTATATTTTTTAGAAATCCTAACTGGAATAACTTTGAGTACTTAAGACATTTTAGTAACATGTTGATGTATACAGATTTATTTTTTTTAACCTCCGAAAAGCTCAAAGTGAGAAGAGCAGAGTGAATCTCTGCCACTTGGGGCTCAAGTATATCCAATCTAAGACCTGTCAGTTACCATTCTGACCAAACTCTACTCAATTCCCTCCTTTTAACCATGATGGCTTTTACTGTTATGTAATTTTGTCTTCACAAAAACTTCTGACAGTCTTAACTATATTTCTGATCTTTGCCACATGACTTCTCTTGATTTTTTTCAGTCATATTCCCATGTAGCTACATGATCCCAGGCAAGCTGTGCCATACCTCCACCAAACATTGGGCTTAATTTCAGCTTTTTTGTTTTTTGTTTCTTTTTGTTTTTGCGGTACTGGGGATTGAACTCAGGGGCATTCTACATCCGAGCTATACTTCCAGCCCTATTTTTTATTCTTTATTTTGAAACAGGGTCTCACTAAGTTGTGGAGTGCCTCACTAGGTAGCTGAGGCTGGCCATGAACCCAGATCCTCCGGTCTCAGCCTCCCAAATGCTGGGATTACAAGCGTGCGCCACCATGCCCGGCTCTTAATTTCAGCTTTCTGATATACCAACTTCTTCGCCCCTTGCTCAGGCTCTTCTACTCTAATACTAGGCAGTATATTCACTTCTTTTACTAATAGTGGAGACTAAGAAATATGCATCAAACACGAATAAATAAGTGAAGGAAAGCAAAAAGAAAAACCTTATTTCACATACCCGTATTCCAAAGGAATTCGCAGCTCACGTTCATCTGTTACTCTTCTTCTTTTGGAAGTGCCTTTAGGAAAATTCAAACAATTAATATAATAGATTAATTTAGATAGGTGACAATTTTATGATAGTTTAGAAACTCTTCTTTTAAAAACTATATTTTAATGACTTGGATTATTAGTGCATTTCTGAAATTTATACATTATTTTTAGATGCTTTTTGTCCAAAAGTCAGAATTACTAGTCTTCTCTCCAATGAAAGTATAAGGTAAAAAAGCATAGCTTTCCTCTTATTTTGCTGTTAAAGAAATGGCTAAAGAAATAGGAGGAAAACAGTAGATAGAGGCTTTAGGCTTCATAAAACCTATTTACAGTTTTTTTCTTTGAAAATATGAATTTTCAGATGCTAAAAAATTTCAACAGCTGGTTTATATATTTTAAGACAATTTAATTTCTATGAGCATATACATCTATGGTCAAAAACACTATATGGTCTTTTAATTTACCCAAATCACATAAAAATAGAATTATAATTGCATGCTAATTTTCAAAGACAAAGATTGTTTCACAAATATAAAAAAATCTATCCTCAATTAGTAGGATACCTTTTTTTGTGAGTATAGTAAATGAAGGTAAAACTAGAAATTGCTTAAAAAAAAAGAGTGAAATAAGTAAAACTGACAATATTTGCCTACACTCACTTATATTTCTTAGTTATTAAATTAGAATAGAAATTAATTTTGGAATGTTAAATATAGAAACTTTTAATAAAAACCTCTAAAAGTTTACAAAAAGTAAAAACAAAACAGAACAAAAGACATGACCTGTTAATTGAATGTTTTTCACTAATAAAAATGACATTGGCTACATGTTGGGCAGAAATATAATCGCTCAAGTGATCTTTTTATAAAGTTCAAGAAAATCTAATTGTCAATTAAGCTCTATATACTAATAGCACAAACTGATCACAGAAGCAGTAAAGGATTTAAAATCAAGAGCTATCATCAATCAGATTCTTAAATGGAAAGCACAGAAAAAAATTAGAAAGATCACGTAATGGGTCAGATCCTTTGAAAATACATGCTGACCTTTCTTAGCTAATCTAAAATCTAGCTGTAATGCTTGATTTCAATATGATTATCTCCAGAATATTATATAAATTCTTGCTAGAGTTTGACTTTTAATTTACAATTATAAAAATAAACTGTAGAAGCCAGGCGTGGTGGTGTTCGCTTGTAATCAAAATACATGGGAGGCTGAGACTGGAGGATCCCGGTTCGTGGCCAGCCTCAGCTACTTAGTGAGGCCCTCCACAACTTAGTGAGAACCTGCTTCAAAATACAGAATTAAAAATAGGGCTGGGGGTGTAGCTTGGAGGTAGAATGCCCCTGGGTTCAATCCCTAGTACCGCAAAAATCAATCAATCAACAAACTGTAGGTACCTGAGTGTGGGCTTGAAGTCATTGTAGATGAAGAGGTGCCAAGAAAAGCAGGTGACTGGGACTCAGAACTTAGGGCAGCAGGAGGAGAGCCTGGGGCTTTTCCCATGTGGAGGTTCCGAGGTGCTGAGTGAGCAGGGAAACTGACAGGAGGGCTTTTGACAGAGGAAGGCGTTTTATTCAGGTTCATTGAAGCTTTCTCTCCTTCAGTATCACTGTCAGATTCATCATGGTCTTTATCGTCATCTTCTTCTTCTGATCCTTCTGAATCAGATTCTGAATTACTATCTGATTCTGGGAAGTGAAACAAGCACTTGTACATTATAACTAGATAATAAACAGTAATTTGCAGTTTATATCTGAACAAAATTGTTCAAAGGAACCAGTATCTGGGATTCAGAATTCTAACAATCTACTTTCCCAAAGAGTAAAAGTAAAAATTACTATCTTTTAAGTTGTTTGAGAACAATGTATGTAGGCATATAAAGCTTCAAAATTCATTTAAAATGATCAGTTTTACTCAACCCTTGAAACAGTTCTCGCATGACACTATTCACATAATGAGTTCGGCTTAATGGTTTCAAAATCACTTTTAACTTAATAGACAAACTGATGAAAAAGTGAGAATATAATTGACTACCCAAATTAACAGATTCCAATAGCTTAAGAAGCATACTAAGTCCAGTGTGAGGAAGAGAAGCCTAGAACTACCAGCATGCTTTCATTTGGGCTCTGGAGTAAAAGAAAGCAATTTTTTTAGGAAAGATTCTTGGCTTGTTTTTTGCCTTTTGAACTGTAGGTTTCATAAAAAAAAAAACTAGGCTTAGCCGGGCGTGGTGGCGCACGCTTGTAATCCCAGCATTCGGGAGGCTGAGACCGGAGGATCCGGGTTCGAGGCCAGCCTCAGCTACCTAGTGAGGCCCTCTGCAACTTAGTGAGACTCGGTTTCAAAATAAAGAATAAAAAAATAGGGCTGGGGGTATAGCTCGGAGATAGAATGCCCCTGAGTTCAATCCCCAGTACCGCAAAAAAACAAAAAACAAAAAAAAAAAACTAGGCTTACAGAAATAATGGTATGATAAAACACTGGTTCAATCACTTAAACTTGTTCTAGTTATGTAGTCCTATGTATAACACATCAACTCCTCCAGCTATCTAAAATCTATTACTGGATTAAACTTGACTGACACTTGGATTGTATCATAAAGGTTTGCGGATCAATTGCACTGGGGAATTCTGTTTGATATGGTACTATCTTTGTATGGTACTATCTGCCTACATTGAAGTTTATTATTAAAGTTAGTTTTTAAAATTCATGAATACTGATATTCACTATCATGCATGATATTTGTACTATGAAAAGAATTATTCCTACTCTGGGTTTTTTTATACTTTATTGGTATAATGTAATCATACATCATAGTGAGATTCAAAGTGATATAAACATACATAAGTAGTTTGTTTTTAACTCTAGACACTTTAAATTGTATAATGGACTATACTTTTCTATTGATTTTGGCTACTAGAAAATTTACAGTTCTAGATTAGTCAGTCACAAAAAGTAAAAAGTCAGATCTCTCCCTAATATGCGGAAGCTAGGGAGAAAATGGGCCATAGGAGGGAATCTAGAAGGAGAAACCTTAAATGAGCAAAGAAGGCAACCTAACTGAAGGTGATGGAGGGGGGAAGAGGGAAACTCCCTAAGGCACATGGTGTACAATTACAAACACATCAAAGCCAGTCACTAAGCCAAACATGAGTAGAAGGGAGGGAGGCGGGAATGGGGTAGGAATAGGGGAAGGGCTAAATGAGTGATATGTGCATTTATGCCTCTACCAGCTTGTACCTCATTAAGATGTATGATTACAATGTACCAATAAAAAAATTTTAAAAAATGAAAGAAAATTAGCCGGGCGTGGTGGCGCACGCTTGTAATCCCAGCATTTGGGAGGCTGAGACCGGAGGATCCGGGTTCGCGGCCAGCCTCAGCTACCTAGTGAGGCACTCCGCAACTTAGTGAGACTCGGTTTCAAAATGAATAAAAAATAGGGCTGGGGGTATAGCTCAGAGGTAGAATGCCCCTGAGTTCACTCCCCAGTACCGGGAAAAAAAAAAATGAAAGAAAATTTACAGTTCTGGCTGACCAGTAACAAATCCATAAACATTTATAATATACATTTTATCTTTGTATTTAAAATTTATTTTTACAAACATAAAATGCAAGATAGCTTAATCCCTGCCCCCTAAAAAAACAAAGTAGAAAGTAGGTAAAAACTAAATCAAGGAGTTACTACAGAATTCTTTTTGTTATTTAATAAATTCTATGTTACTGATGGACATTCATAGAGATTTAGATATTTCTTACCTTCTGAAGGATTGTGACCAAAATTTTACCATTGTTCAAAATATCTAGTGACTGTGTGTTGGGGAAGGGGAGAGCTGTACTGGGGATTGAACCCAGGAACATTCTACTTCTGAGCTACAGTCCCAGGCCTACTTTATTTTTTATATTGAAACAGTGTCTCACTAAGTTGTAGAGGGCCTTGCTAAATTGCTGAGGCTGGATACCTTGGTCTTCCTGTCTCAGACTCGCAAGTACTAGAATAATGTACATGTGCCACCATCCCCAGCTTTAGGGACATATTTTAACAAGTGGCAGAAGAAATGAAAAATGAGACAAATAATTGGTCCTGAATGCAATGACAATTAAGTAAACTGATAAAATTGTCTTATTTATGCATTATTTATATTCACCTTAAAATTTATAATGTCAGATGTTGAACAAGATAAGAATTTAATTTATAATTTCCAATATCAATTACTCTTAATATTTTACCAGCTCATTATAGAAATACACAGAGCTCTATGGAATACCATGAATGGCAATGACTTTAAGCCTGTGAAAGAAGATCTATAAAATGTTTTGGTTCACACCACTCTGAGAAGAATACTTTAAAATTTAAAACCAAAAATAACCTGATTGACTGTCATCAGATTCATCATCTTCATCATCTTCCTCATCTTCTTCCTCATCATCTTCCTCTTCATCCTCATTGGAATCTTCAGAATCTTTACTACTGGGAATGTCTGAATCTGTTCCTCTAAATTGTTCCACCAAAGACTTTGCAGGATGGGGGTGATGCTGTGGTTTTAATGTGTTTACATTATTGCTAACTGCTTTTTCCTTCCCTTGATTATGCAGTATGGAAGAGGCAGAGGGCATGACAGGTGTCTGATTACCAGGGGTTCTTCTCCCACTTGTACTCAAATTTACAGGCGAGGGAAAAGGGGTGCTAGTTGTAGCAGCAATGTTTTCATTCATCTTACTCTGCATTTTAGTTTTGGTAGTAAGTGCTAGTGGAGCCTCTTGAATAACACTTTGAATAACTCCATTTGGTTGGTGATTACCTAA
>PVLC010031152.1:0-18952 GCA_004027655.1 Graphiurus murinus
GCTTGAAGTCTAGTTTATCTGATATCATAGTTGCTACTCCTGCTTGTCTCCGAGTTCCATTGGCATGGATTACCTTACTCCAGCCCTTCACCTTTAGTTTGTGGGAATCTTTGCTTGTAAGGTGTGTTTCTTGCAGGCAGCATATAGATGGATTCTGGGTTTTGATCCATTTTTCCACCCTGTGCCTTTTTATTGGGGAATTGAGACCATTTATATTCAGTGTGACTATTGAGAGGTGATTTTTAATTCCTAACATTTTGAGTTTTTACTTCTGTTTTCGGTGGAGTTTATTCTTATTTGCTTAGCTGTTTGATTCCTGGAAGTTATTGTTTCTCTGGTTCTGACGTTTACTGGTTAGTTCTTCTTTGTAGTTAATCTCTTTAAGCAGTTTCTCTAGTGCTGTTTGGAAGACAAAAATTCCTTCAGTTTCTGTTTGTCATGGAAGGTTTTTATATCCCCATAAATTTTAAGAGAGAGTTTCGCTGGGTATGAGAATCTTGGCTGGAAGTTATTTTCTTTCAGAGTTTGGAATATGTTACTCCAGCCTCTCCTGGCTTTCATGACTTGATTCGGGAGGTCTGGAGTGATTCTAATTGGTTTGCCTCTAAATGTCACTTGGCCTTTTACTTTCATTTCCTTTAAGATTCTCTCCTTTGCCTCTACATTGGTCAGTTTGATTACCATGTGACATGGTGAACCTCTTCTTTGGTCTTGTCTTGAGGGAGTTCTGTATGTTTCCTGCACTTGTGTGTTGACTTCTCTTTCTATGTTTGGAAAATTCTCTGTTATTATTTCTTTGAAGAGATTGTTTAGTCCATAAGTTTCAACTTCTAATCCCTCTTCTATGCCTATTATTCTTAGGTTAGCTCTTTTAAAATTGGCCCAGATCTCTTCCATGTCCAATTCATATTGTCGTATTTTTTTTTCTAAGTTATGCACTATAGGTTCATTTTTGGAGTGGTCATTCTCTAGGAGTGATATTCTATTTTCCATGTGATCTAATCTCCTGTTTATAGTTTGTATTGAGGCCTTCATTTCAATTATTTCATCTTTCACTTCCTTCAATGCTTCTGTTTGGTTTCTTTTCAGATCGTTGAATTCTTTGTTTATTTGTTCTTTTATTTCTTCCTTTAATTCTTTCCAATTTCCCCTGCTTTCTTTCTGAAAATTCTGTATTGTTTCTAGTATTAGAGATCTGAATTGTTCTTCTGGTAATCTCTGGCATTCTGGGTTGGTGAGGTCTGTTATTGAGGGGTTGTGGTAGCTCATTGTTTCTTTGTTGTTTTTCCTTCCCAAGGTTTCCTTGCTCTTGAGTCTATATCTGTTGGGAGAATCTGGTAGTGAATATAGAGTTTTGAGTGTGGAAATATGAGATGGCCTTGGTATGAGACAGGAAAAAGAGGAAAAGAAAAGAGAGAAGGTAAAGTGTTGAGGAGAGGAATATAGATGGGGGGAGAGCTTGTAAAAGGGATAAGGGGGAGATTCAACAACCTAAGCAAGTAATTACAAAGCAAGTAATCATCCAAGCAAACATAAAAGGATCAAGGCATTACATATAAAAACAGGGTAACAACAGATACAACTTAATACTAAAAACAAAAACAAAAACAGAACAACAGTGACAAAAAAAAAAAGACCCCAAAGGCTAAAAACAGCAACCAGACACTAAAATGGACGCTGCTAGTTCATAAGTATCAAGCTTAAATTTGCGACTGTGTCTCTGGGATTTTAATTTTCTCTGTCAATACAGGCAGGGGGTTTTGATAGTGTTCCCCGCACCTTGGAGGTGCAGGCTTACGTATCCTTGCTGCTCGGCCTGTTCCTCCTCCGGTCCGCTGGGGGGCGCCAGAGGTCACTGACCGTCTGTGTAGTTGACAGGAAGTTGGCTGGGCAGGGCTGGTAGCAAGCTGGCCGCCGGTTCGTGGTGCGAGCAGTCTCCCCTCTTCCTCCTGGGCTTTTTTCAGCGCCTCTCGTTGCCTCAATCACGTTTCATCCCCTCTGGTTCACTTTCCTTCTGTCAGGGAACTGTGTCCACGGCAGCCCTACTTCAAGCTCTGCTGTGTAGATACCCACCCTTCCCTCTCTGCAGCGGCGCACAGCAGGGGCAGAGTCGCAGGGGCTTATGCTTTTTGTCCCGTCCCAGGCGTTGCAGTCGCTGTGGCTGTTTCGGGGGTCCCCACCTGAGTAGAGTGTATGGTCCCGGGGGTGCTCGCGCCACGCCTGCCTGGTCACTGTGTGGAGTTTGTAGCTTACAGCTTCTGGATGATCACCACAGCTCCCAAGTCCACAGCTCCACCACTGGACTCCTTGGCACCGCGGTGCCAGGCGCCCGCCCCGGGGCAGGACAGCGGACTTTCTTGGTAGGCCTGCTCCACTTTCTGTGCTTTTTTAAAGTTGAGGTTCCAATATCGCTTTTTTCGTTGTTATTTCCTTCGGCTAAAAGGCTCTTTAATGGTATATTTTGTTCGAAATCACAGCGCCTGGGAAAGGTTGTTTCACTCAGGCGCCATCTTGGATTTTTCTACAACATTTTCTTTATTCATTAATCAGTTGATGGACATTTAGGTATTTCTGTTTCTTGGTTATCTTTACTAGTGCTGCAATGAACATGGAAGTGCAGATGCCTCTTCAACATATTGATTTCATTTCCTTTGGAAATATGTCCCAGTAGAGGTAATGCAAATCATATGGTAGTTCTATTTTTCAATTTTTGAGGAACCTCTGTACTATTTTCCATACTGGCTGTGTTAATTTACATTCCCACCAACAGTAGTTTAAGAGTTACCTGTCTTCCACATTCTCCCCAGCACTTGCTTTTGTTCATCTTTTTGATGCAAGCCATTCTAATCCATGTGAGGCAATATCTCATTGTGGTTTTGATTTACATTTCTCTGTTGATTAGTAAGGTTGAGCATTGTTTTATACCCTTGTTGATGATTTGATTATCCTCTTTTGAGAGATGTCTATTTATGTCTATTCCCCATTTTTAATCAAATTATTTTTTGCTATTGAGTTACTTGAGTTTCTAGTGTATTCTGGATATAACCCCTTGTCAGATGCAAATATTTCCTCCCAAACTGCAGATTATCTTTTCACTCTGTTGGCTCTTTGTTTTTGCCATGCACAAGCTTTTAGGTTTGATGTAATCCCATTTGTCTATTTTTGCTTTTGTTCCCTATGCTTTGGGGGTCTTATCCATAAAAATCCTTGCCAAATCCAATGTCTTGAAGTGTTTTCCCTCTGTTTTCTTCAAGTATTTTTGTACTTTGAGGATTTATAGTCCTTAATCTACTTTGTGTGGGAGTGGGTGGGTAATGGGGATTGAACACAGAGGCATTCTAACTCTGACTGAGATATACCCACAGCCCCCCAGCCATTTTTTAAAATTTTTTTATTGGTGCATTGTAATCATACATGTTTGTTAGGTACAAGGTGGTAAAGGCATACATGCACACATTTCTCATTTAACCCTTCCCCAATTCCTGCCACACTCCCTCCCCCACCCTCCTTCTCAAGTTCAGTTTAGTGATTGACTTTGATATATTTGTGAAAGTACATCATGTTCATTAGAGTGTTTCCCTCCCCCTCCCATCACCTTCAGTTAAGTCACCTTCTTTGCTCATCTGAGGTATCTCCTTCCTCTTCTAGAGTCCCTCTTATGTCCCACTTTCTCCCCAGCTTCCACATATTAGGGAGAGCATATTATTTTTTACTTTTTGTGACTGAATAATCTAACTTAACATAACATAAAAACACTGAGGAAAGATAGCAATGCAGTGGCTGTTGAACTAGATCCCTAGCCCTCAACCAATGTGATAAACATTTTTTGAATCTACTGAATATGGGGAATTATTTTTTAGCAACTTGATATACCATTATTAATATAATATTCCAGAGATAATCTGGATAAATAACAACAGGCTTACAAAAAATAATATGGATTTCTGGAAAATTAAATGACCAAATTGAAAGGTTTAATGAAAATACATAATAGACCCTGAACTAAAGTTTGAACATGGTTATGCTCCCCTCTCTCTCTTTCCCTCTTCCTCCTCTCCATCCTCCTTTTTCTTTTTCTCTCTCTCTCCCCCTCCCCATACACATGCTCTCATACTCACACGTACATTTTAAAACTGTGGTATAGACAGGGAAAAGTTGATTCAACCTTTCTCTTTTTTTATTTTTATATTTTCTCTTAAAATGTCTTGCTAACTAATACTAACATTTTTGCAACAATGTTTTTGCAAACTAAGCTGCAAATGTAAAACATTGTATTTGTGAAAATGCATTGAATGAATTTAAAAATAAATTTTCAATTATTAAAAAGTATTTATTATTAAAGTAATTTTCTGGAAAGGTAACTTTTTTGTAGTGCTAGCAATTGAATGTAGGGGCATTCTATCTCTGAGCTACATCACCAGCCCTACTTTAATTTTTATTTTGAAACAGTGTCTCACTAAGTTGCAGGTGGCCTCACTAAATTTCTGAGGCTGTTCTTGAAACTGTAATCCTTCTATCCCAGCCTCCCAAGTACTGGAATTACAGGTGTGCACCATCAAATATGGCTGAAAGGTAGCTTTTAAATAAAAATTATTTCATTTATTATTAGTCCACTTTAATTCTGCAAATCAATGGGTTTCATTGTGACATTTCAATACATGCATATACCAGGCTTTCATTCATCCATCCTCTCCACTACCCTTTCCTACTCCTTCCCCAAAGCCAACAGTTCCCTTTCTATTTTCCTGTCATCCTCCTTGTATCACCCTAGATTCCACATATGAGATAGAATATGTAATACTTTATTTCTGAGTCTGACTTATCTCACTTAACATATTGATCTTAAGTTCCATCCAGTTTCCTGCAAATTATATAATTTCATTCTTCATTATGGCTAAATAAATAAATACTCCATTTTGTATTTACTCCACATTTTCTTTTTTTTTTTTTTTTTTTTTTTTTTTTGCGGAACTGGGGGTTGAACTCAGGGGCATTCTACCTCCGAGCCACACCCCCAGCCCTATTTTTTATTCTTTTACTTTGAAACCGAGTCTCACTAAGTTGCGGAGTGCCTCACTAGGTAATTGAGGCTGACTGCGAACCCGGATCCTCCAGTCTCAGCCTCCCGAATGCTGGGATTACAAGCGTGTGCCACCACGCCCGGCTACTCCACATTTTCTTTAACCTTTCATCCATTGATGGGCACCTACACTGATTCCATATTTTGGCTGTTGTGAATAGTGCTGCCATAAACGTGGGTGTGCAGATATCTACTTTGTATACTGACTATAAAAATTTTTAATATATAATTGATTCTATAATTTTTCATAGATGCAGTGCTTTGTACATGCTAGGAAGCACTCTACCATTCATGAAACTTTAACTTCAATTTAATTTTTAACATTTTTCGGCACATTGTAACTTGACATGACAGTGAGATTCATATAGGCACATAACACTATTTGGTCTGTTTCCCTACTCACCCTCTCCTCTCCCTTTCCTCCCTTCTTGTACATGGAAGTAAGATTCATAGTGATACATTCATATATGAACACGGCATTAATTGGTCTGCCTCCCTCCCCTGATTCCCTTCTACTACTTTACTGGACTCTCCTAATTTTCATGAGGTCCCCCTTCTTGAAACTCTTTTATCTCTCTGGCTTCCACATATGAGAGAAAACATGTGTCCCTTTATTTATTCATTTATTTTAGTCTGGCTGATCTCACTTCACATGATGTTCTCCAGGTCCATCCATTTGCCTTTTAAAATTAAGTGTATGTTGTAACTAGTCCATATAGAATAAATGCATACAAGATATATCTATTGAAAATCAGAGGTTATGACCTTTCTGTTAGATGACGAATATGTGAAACTTTTTAAAGATAATAATTCTAGTTTGTATCTTTACACTTTAAAATGGAAGCTAACCTTTTATCCCCTTTCTATTATGTATGGCTACGATGGGTGATAGTGTATTCCTTTTCTGCTAGAATAAGAGGTAATTTTAAAGGTTTATAATTTAAGGGTGTTTTCCATTCAATGACCTTTAAACATTAAAATATATTAATTTAGACTAGAATTTAGAAGTGACATTTGTGCTATTATTTTAATCAATTAGTTAGTTGATTAATTGAACAATTAATTATTGTGGAACTGGGAATTCAACCCAGGAGGGGTCTACTTCTGAGATACACTCCCAGCCCTATCTTATTTTTTATTTTGAAAGTCTTACCAAGTTGCTGAGACTGGCCTGGAATCTGTGATCCTCATATCTCAGTCTCTTAAGTATTGAGATTACAGGTATGTGCCACCATGCCTGTCTTGTGCTTTTATTTAAACATGATTGCCTTTTGTTTTTGTAATGATAACACAGTTTTCAAAAAATCAAGATAGAGTTTAAATACACATTGGATGATCAAAAAATTCAGATACTGAATCAAACTAAAATACTTCTGTTATATTTACTTTCCTTTATAAATCTCCTGTTACCATTACTTATTTTGATATTGACATCAAGGGAAATATATTTCATGATAGGAATGTGTTAAATCTAAACAACTAGTATAAAATTACTTTTTGACAGTACTATAAAATTTCATGGATCTATTGAATTATTCTATTCCAGTAAACCAGGTCTTTTATGGATTAACTGATTCTTCATGTTGCAATAGGAAACATGCAAGCTGAGCCTGGGTACTTACTAATTATAGAATACAAGAGCCAGTTTATAGAAGCTGTAAACTGTAAATTATAATAATATGAACACTAAAGAATTAGTATTGACTTTGATGTATTGGTGAATGTACATCGTGTGCATTAGGGTGCTTCCCTCTCCCCCCTCCCATCACCTTCAGTTAGGTCGCCTTCTTTGCTCATCTCAAGTTTCCCCTTCTTCATCTAGAGTCCCTTCTATGACCCACTTTCTCCTTCGCTTCTGCATATTAGGTAGAGCATCCAATTTTTTACTTTTTGTGACTGACTCATCTCACTTAATATAATGTTTTCCAGTTCCATCCAATTCCCTGAAAATGACATGATTTTATTCTTCTTTATGGTTCAGTAAAATTCTACTGTGTATACATCCCATAGTTCTGTAATCCATTCATCTATTGATGGACATCTTTGCTGGTTCCATAGTTTGGCAATTGTGAATTGTGCAGCTATAAACATAGATATGCATGCATTAGTCTGGTAGTTTGGTTTCCATTCTCTTTGACCTTTCCATTGAAGAAGAAAAGGAAGCAAGGGAGGGTTGAATAAGGCTGACCAAATGGTATGGCTACATTTGGCAGTCTGAAGAACACAATGGAAGAGTTTTAAGCCAAGGGATATAAAAAACTTAATTACATGATAATTTCTTGTAAATATTACTACAGTTTCTATTATATGTTTGGTCTTTTTTTTTTTTTTTTTTTTTGGTGCTGGCAATTGAACCCAGGAGCTTGCTATCTCTGAGCTATACCAGCCTTTTTATTTTTTATTTTGAAATAGTGTCTCACTAAGTTTCTGAGGCTGTCCTCGAACGTGCAGTCCTCCTGTTTCAGCCTCCCAAGTTACTAGGATTACAAATGTGCACCACCATACCCAGCTATATGTTGAACCTTTAATGGTTGAGAAAGCCTGTGATATGAAGCAATGAACTACAAACTGTAGCTTGTAACCTTATTGTTTAAATTTATCACATAACTATATTTTAAATACATACTATAAAAGTATTTTTGTATTACTAAAATTAAAATTATAGGTTGTTAAATTTGTCACAGTAAATTAAATTTGCTAACCAAACATATGATAAACCCATTTTCTATGATCTCACTGATATTTTTTACAATTACCCTCACCAAATCACAGACCATGTAAATTTTCTTACTAGTTAGGGAGAATGTCTAGACTTGAAATCTGAGGTAATTTTCTTCTTATGGGTTACTCAATGAAATAAAGACTGCTTACAGCAAATGTTTTCTCAAAATTAAACAGAAAAGTTTTTATATAACTCAGAGGTTGCAAGCAAAATAAATTTCTTTTTAAATATACTTGATGGGTGCATTGTTGTCTCACATCATCAGAGTGATAGTGGCATAAGTAACTTAATTTAAAAGTTACACATGGAGACTGAACACCACATTGCTAAATGAGAAATGGGTCATAGAAGAAGTAAGGGGAGAAATTTAAAAATTCCTAGAAACAAATGAAAATAGAGACACAACATATAAACACCTTCGGGACACCTTGAAGGCAGTACTAAGACTAAAACTCATAGCACTGAGTGCCCACATAAGAAGAGCAGAAAATCACCAAATAAATAACCTAATGACACATCAAAGCCCTTGAAAAAAAAGAACAGTCTAACCCCAAAACCAATAAAAAAACAGAAAATTATTGAAATCAGAACAGAAATAAATGAAATAGAATTTTAAAAAAACAATACACAAAATCAACAAAACCAAAAGGTGGTTTCTCAAAAAAAAAATAAACAAGATAGATAAACCATTAGCCAACCTAACCAAAAGAAAGAGAGAATCAACCCAAATTACTAAAATGAGAAATGAAAAAGGTGATATTACCAACAACAGCACAGAAATCTAGAGGATTATCAGAAACTACTTTGAAAAATTATACTCCAACAAAATGGAAAACCTAGAAGAATTTGATAAATTTATAGACACATACAACCTTCCTAAATTGAGTCAAGAAAATATACAAATTAAATCGATCAATAGCAATCAAAGAGATTGAAGTAAAAATAAAGAGCCTTGCATCAAACAAAAGCCCAGGATCAAATGGTTTCCCAAGTGAATTTTATAAAACCTTTATAGAGGAGTTAATCCCAATACTCCTCAACCTCAATCTGTTCCACTAAATAGAAAGAAACAGGACCCTATCAAATACATTCTATGAAGCTAATATAAAGATACCTCAAGAAAAGAAAACTATAGACCTATATCGTTGATTAAATTAGATACAAAACTGATAAACTAAATATTAGCAGCATGCATTTAAAACTACATAAAAAAAATATACACCATGACCAAGTTGGGTTCATCCCAGGAAACCAAGGCTGTTTCAATATGTGCAAATCAATACATGTTATTCACCACATAAATAGAGTTAAGGACAAAACATTCAATAAAATCCAACACCCATCCATGATAAAAGCACTGCAGAGAATTGGAATAGAAGGAACATACCAACATCATAAAGGCAATATGCAATAAGCTCACAGATAACATCATGTTAAGTAGGGAAAAACTTCAAGAGCTCCCACTAAAACCAGGAACAAGGCAAAGATGTCCACTATTGCCATTTCTTTTCAATATACTACTTGAGACTCTAGCCAGAGTAATAAGGCAAGAGAAGGAAATCAAAGGAGTACAAATAGGAAGGGAATAACTAAAATTGTTCCTATTCACAGATGACATGATACTATACATAGAAGACCCAACAAAGTTAACCAAAAGACTTACAGAACTGATCAACAAATTCAGCAAAGTGTCTGAATACAAAATCAATCTTAAAAAATCAGAAGCTTTTTTGTATGCCAGCCATAAATACACTGAAAAGGAAATCCTTAAATCAATTCTACTCACAATAACACCCCCAAAAATAAAATATTTAGGAATAAACCTAACCAAGGAAGTTTGTAAAAGACCTCTACAAGGAAAACTATAAAACATTGAAAAAAGAAATTGAAGAAGACCTTAGAAGATGGAAAGACCTTACATGCTCTTGGATAGGCAGAATAAATATCATCAAAATGGCCATTCTCCCAAAAGTGATCTACAGATTCAATGCAATACCCACTAAATTAGCAAGGTCATTCCTCACAGACATAGAAAAATTAGTCCTTAAATTCATCTGGAAAAAGAAAAGGCCCGGAATAGCCAAAGTAGTTCTCAGCAACAAGAACCATGTAGGAGGCATCACAATATCTGACTTCAAACTCTACTACAAAGCCATAGTAATAAAAAAGAATGGTTTGGGCACAAAAACAGACACAGTGACTGATGGAGCAGAATAGAAGACTCAGAAACAAATCTTTAGCTTACAGCCAATTGATTTTTGAAAAGGGGGATGAAAACATACACTGAAAAAAAGATAGCCTTTTCAACAAATGGTGTTCACAAATCTGGATAACCATATGAAGAAAATGGAAATAAACCCCACTTTCTCATCCTACACAAGAGTCAATTCAAGATGGATCAAAGACCTGGAAGTCAGGCCAGAGACCTCACAGTTACTTGAAGAGAGCATAGGTCCAACACTTCAACATATGGGCAAAGGTATAAACTTTCTCAACAAGACTCCAAAGGCACAAGAAATTCAAAGGAAGATCATCAGTACATGGGATTGCATTAAACTGAAAAGCTTCTGTGCAGCAAAGGAAACTATCAAGAACCTCAACAGAGAGCCCACAGAGTAG
This sequence comes from Graphiurus murinus, assembly GCA_004027655.1. Lineage (NCBI taxonomy): Eukaryota > Metazoa > Chordata > Mammalia > Rodentia > Gliridae > Graphiurus > Graphiurus murinus. Next base: position 10,422 of record PVLC010031152.1, read on the forward strand.
GAGAAAATTTTTGCCAGTTGCTTTTCTGATAGAGGTCTAATATCTAGGATATACAGAGAGCTCAAGAACTCACAGCTAAGAAAACAAATAACCCAATCAAAAAATGGGCAAAGTATCTAAATAGACACTTCACAAAAGAAGAAATACAAATGGCCAATAAATGTATGAGGAAATGTTCAACATCATTAGCAATCAGAGAGATGCAAATCAAAAACTACTCAGATTTCACCTAACCCCAATTAGAATGATAATCATCAAAAACACAAACAACAACAACAAATGCTGGTGAGGGTGTGGAGAAGTGGGAACCCTAATACATTGTTGGTAGGATTACAGATTAGTGCAACCACTTTGGAAAACAGTGTGGATATCTTCTGTTTGTCATAATTGACAAGCCTATACTTAATATCATACTTGACAGTAAAAATTTGAAACCTTTTCCTCTAAAATAAAAAAAGAAAAAGATGTCCACTCTTACCCATTCTATTAAACATGTATTGAAGCTCTAACTAGAGAAATTAGGCAAAAGAAAGAAAGAAAATACATTCAAATTAGAAATGGAAAAGTAAAATTGTCCCTGTGTGCTGGCAACATGATCCTATATAAACCTTGAAGACATCACCAAAAAATACTGTTAGAATTTATAAATTCAGTAATGTTGTAAGACACAAAACCAACATACAAAACTCAGTAGTGATTCCAAATATTAAAAATGAAATATCCAAAAAAGATATCAAGAAAGCAACCCCATTGATAAGAGCTACAATCAAAATACTTAGAATACACTTACCCAAGGAAGTAAAATAGCTATGCAATGAAAAATATAAAATATTAATGAAAGAATTTGAAGAATACACAAGTAAATGGAAAGATATCAGACCAGACATGGAATAAGCAACTCCAGAACTCCACACTCTAACCAGGTGGTGTATCCCCGCATCTTCCACAGCAACCAGAATGCTTGGTACAACCAGTATAAGCCTCCGCAGGACCACCCCAGCTCACCCCTCCCTCCAGAGCCAGAGCAGCAATCAACTGCACTGCAGAGCTTTGAATCAAATGTGTTCATGGATTTTAAAAATATTGTTAAAATGACCATTCTACCCAAAATTATCTACAAACTCAATGCAATCTCTATCAAAATCCCAATTATATTTTCACAAAATATAAAACATAATCCTAATCTTCATATGGAGCCAGAAAAATCCTGAATAGCCAATGCAATCTTCAGCAAAAAGAACAAAGCCAGAAGCATTACACTACCAGAATGCAAAATATACTGCCTAACTCCAGTAATCAAAACATCATGGTACTGGCATAAAGAAATACAATAGAGCCAGGAATGGTGGTGCATGCTTGTAATCCCAGTACTTGGGAGGCTGAGATAGGAGGATCACAGGTTCAAAGACATCCTCAGCAAGTAGTGAGATTCTCATCAGCCTAGTGAGACCTGTTTCCAAATAAGAATTAAAATCAAGCTGGGGGTGTAGCTTGAAGGTGGAATACCTGTGGATTCAAACCCCAGTACCAAAAAAAAAAAAGAAATACAATAGAGAGCACAGAAATAAATCCACATGTTTATGATCAATTGACTGTTAAGAAAGATGCCAAGAACACAAATACAGAAAGTAGAGTCTCTTTAATAATAATGTTGGAAAAACTGGACATCTCCATGAAGAAGAATGAAATAGACCCTTATCTTACACAAAATCAATTGGAAATGGATTAAAGACTTAAATTTAATACTTGAAATTGTGAAACTACTAGAAAAAATAGTGGGAGGGGGGATCTTTCACCCCACTGGCATTATAAATGATTTTTAGATATGACCACAAAAGCAAAAATAGACAAATGATATTATATCAAAGTAAATACTTCCTGCACAACAAAGGAAACAATCAACAGTGTGAAGGGATAAATTATAAGAGAACATACTTGCAAGCCATACATCTGATAAGAAATTAATATTGGAAATATATGAGGAACTCGACTCAATAGTAAGAAAACAAATAACCCCCTTTTAAAATGGACAAATGACCTGAACAGAAATTTCTCAAAAAACAATGCCAATTGTCATGTATATAAAAAAATAATCAATATTGCTAAGCATCAAGGAAATGCAAATAAAACCATAAGTAGACATCACCTCACACATTATGCTATTTAAAAAAGATCAGTTTTAGTAAGAATATTGAAAAAGAAAATCTTTGCATGTTGTTTTGGGGAGAATAAATTATGGAAAACAATATGGGAGGCTCCTTAAATAACTAAAAATAGATGTACCATATAACCTAGTGATTCCACTACTGGGTATCTATCCAAAGAAATGAAATCAGCATATTGAGGCATCTACAGAAAGATTCACAATAGCCATGACACGGAATCAACCTAAATGTCCATGAACAGATGAATGGATATAGAAAATATGGCCAATACAAGCAATGGAATAACGCTCTCAGTCAGAAAGAAAGAAAGAGAGAGAGAAAGAGGAGAGGAGAAGGGAAGGAAAGGGAAGAGGAGAGGAGAGAAAATAAGAGAAATATAGATCCTATCATTTGGGACAAAATATATGGACTTGTAGGATGTAAAAAAAAAAAAAAAAAAAAAAAAAGCCAGGCACAGAAACACAGCATTGCATTAAAATTTGAACTGTAGTGGAGTGTTTGTGGCACACACCTGTAATCCCAGTACTTGGGAGGCTGAGACAGGAGGATCACAGGTTCACAGCCAGCTTCAGAAACTTAGCAAAACCCTACTTCAAAATAAAATATGTCTGGGGGTCTAGCTCAGAGGTAGACCATCCCTGTGTTCAATCCTTGGTTTATACTACATTCTTTTCCCTGTAACATATGTGTGTGTTAAGTTGTACCTACCTTACACATATACACAAACAATTGTCTAGGCTATAAAAATAACTTTTTAGGAAAGAACATGGAACTGCCAATAAATAGATGGTCTGTCTTAAAAAAAACAACTCTTGCCGGGCGTGGTGGTGCACGCTTGTAATCCCAGCATTCGGGAGGCTGAGACCGGAGGATCCGGGTTCGCGGCCAGCCTCAGCTACCTAGTGAGGCACTCCGCAACTTAGAGAGACCCTGTTTCAAAATAAAGAATAAAAAATAGGGCTGAGGGTATAGCTCTGAGGTAGAATGCCCCTGAGTTCAATCCCCAGTACTGCAAAAAAAAAAAAAACTCTTAACTAGGAATATGTTTACTTACATACGATACCCTCTAGACTTTGATTTAGCCATTATACATTATGTATATACTTCAAAACATTTTGTATACCATAAATATATACATATTTTTCATTTTATTTTTTTATTTTTGGTACTGGGGATTAAATCCAGAGATTTTCTGCCTCCAAAGTACACACTCAGCCATATTTTACTTTTTTGTTTGAAACAGGTTCTCACTAACTTGCTGAGGCTAGCCTTAAACCTATGATCCTCCTGTCTCAGCCTCCCAAGTACTGGAATTATAGGTGTGTGACTAGTTTACATTTTACATTTTGTCATCTTATGTGTTTCTTTGTTTGTTATTTTGGTACTGAGAGTTGAACCCAGGCACATTCTACCTCCGAGCTATCCACCAGCCCTTTGAATATTTTGTTTTGAAATGAAGTCTCACTAGGTTGCTGAGGCTCCCTAAATTGCTGAGGCTGGTTGCAAACCTGTGATTCTCCTGTCTCAGCCTCACAAGTACTGGGATTACAGGCATACCCCACCACAGCCAGTTCAACATTTTGTAATTTTAAAATTATAATAGGGGGTTAGGATACAGCTTGATGATAGAGCACTTGCCTATCATCCATGAGGCCCAGAGTTCAATCGCCAGCAATACATATGAAAAGTGGTAAACAGCAGAGCATGGTCTGCACACCAGTAATTCCAGCTACTTGGGAGGCTAAGGCAGTAGGATCGCAAATTGGAGGCCAGCCTTGTCATTTAGCAAGACCCTGTCTCAAAATAAATTTTTTTAAAAGCTGTGGATGTAGCTCAATGGTAGAATGCCCTGAGTTCAATCTCTACTACCATGAAAAAATGATAAACATGTATTTTACCAAATTATCTTCTGTTTGCTCTTCCAGATGACTCTTCACCATGCTACATCCTGCTGTATGCCCCACAAGACAGTTTATGTAACATATCAATTTCAATAGACTAAACTACACTCCCTAGAATTTCTACTCTGAGCTACATGGGGGAAATGGAGAGAAGGCAGGCAGTACGAAGTTTAGAGCAAACACACCTTTTCCCTATTATCCAATCAAAAGTCAATCATGGTGCTCCTATGAAGGTATTTGGATGTTGTAATTAAAGTCTATAATCAGTTTCTGTTGAGTAAATCAAAAGGAAGATTACCTTAGATCGCCCTGACCTAAGCAGATGGAAGCCCTTTTTTTAAAAAAAAGAAGGCTTAAACCTTCCCTGAGAGTAGAATATCAAGCAGCAGAAAAGGGAAAAAACCTGTAGATATTTCAACATTTGGAGACCTTCATGCTCACTCTGTTGTTGCTAGTTTGCTGACTTGTTTAGGATGGAGTAGTGGTTGAGCCAGCGAGATTGCTGTGCCGTTTCCCTGAACCTACCTTAACTTTCTTCAGCTCATGTTTGATTTTAACATCTTGTGATCTTCCCTTCCTGACTTCAAGCCCTGTGGACTTTGGACTTTCTGTCCATTCTGACAATCGATTAGGTAAGAAAATTCCTTGTAATAAGGGAGAGAGAGAATTTTACATATATATGTATATGTAAAATACGTACATAAAATCTTCTCTTGGTTCTGCTTCTCTAAAAACTAACTGCACAAAATACTTGGGAGGTTGTTTGTATGAATGAATTCAATGGGCTCCCTTGTTCTCTGACAAGGGAGATTAGAGGAAGGAAAAGAATGATTTTATAGAGGACTTATTTTTATTTCCTTACTTATTTTCTTGACCTGACACCTTCCCTGCAAGTGGCCACAGACTGACTGTGGCCTTTGACCACATGACAGTCATGTGGTCTCAGGATGCCCTACATATACAGCTTCCTCTCCTTAATCACTTTTGACCTAGCAGTGATCACAAAGCCTCCCTCCCATGTTATTGGCCCCAAGGTAAGGAATTATACTTTGTTATTTCTCTACATTCTGTCCTCGTTTTTGTCAATAGCCCCTTATTAAATGTTTCTAAAAGTATTCTAACTTTTATGTGATATCTATTTCTTGTAAGAAGTCACTTGAAAGTTAATTTTTAGTTAGAATATTAGATGGTTAAAATAACAGAAGACATTATAGGGCAATATTTGTAATAAACTTGGTATAGGAAAAAATTTCAAAGTAGCATTTAAAACCCAGAAGATACCCAGGCATTCTGGTCCATGCCTGTAATCCCTGTACTTAGGAGCCTGAGACAGGAGGATCATAGGTTTGAGACCAGCCTCAGCAACATAGGGAAACTCTCAACAACATAGTGAGACACTGTTTCAAAACAAAACAAAAAAATGGACTGGGGGTGTAATTCAGTCGTAGAACATTCCTGGATTCAATTCCTAGAATTAATTAATTAATTAATTAATTAATTAATAAACAGGCTAACATAGCTCGAGGTCGAATGCCCCTAGGTTCAATCCCCAGTACCAAAAATGCCTGTAACCCTTTAAGAAAAAGAAACAATTAGAATAAGAAGTTATGAAGTTTTCAAAAGAACAAATCAAAGCATGTTATAATTAAATGAATAGATCTCCCATATTATTTGTGACCAAAGAAATAATAAAATGAGAATAAACTATCACTTTATTGTCACTATGCATACAGAGGAATCCAGAACTTTTTAATGTGATGGATGTGTCTCTCCCTTCATTGTGCTGATTCTTTCACAGGTGTAAGTATAACAATTTGATCAAACAGCAAACTACAAATACAAAATATGTATCTTCTGTCCACTATACATCTACTAATAAAGCTTAATTGTAAAAACCTCAGTGACTGAGGCAAAGCAACTAAGGAGGAAAATGATAAAAAATGATGGCTAGTCATGGTACTCACTAAGCTGAAGACAACCCCCAGTTGTTTTTGTTTATTTATTTTCTATTTTGAAACAGTGTCTCACTATGTTGTTGAGAATCTCCGTATGTTGCTGAGGCTGGTCTAAAACCTGTGATCCTCCTGTCTCAGCCTCCCAAGTACTGGAATTATAGGTGTGCAGCACCATGCCCAGCCACTCAAAATGATTTGAATGATGAATGACACTAGAATCATAGATGTGGGAAATTAGAAGAGACACTAGACTCCTTAACTGTGGTTGCTCTTAAAAGAGAGAAACATGGCTTCTTTTAAACTCTTGATGTTTCTGTGTATGTGTACATGTGCTTCTATAAAAATAAAGTTCCCAAGCCATTTATCAAATTATCAAAAAAATCCTTGACCATAACATTTTAACAAACTCATTTATTGGGCTTTCCTTTTAGTCAAGAAATGTAAGACTCAGAGAAGTAAAATGATTGCCTTAAAATCATTGATAAGTGGATGATATCATAATGGGTTTGTGATGATGCTCACCCTCTGTCACTAGGTACCTTACCTTTCCCTACACCAGTGCTTTTGATTAACAGAACCGAATCATAAGAAAATGGCCCACAGTACAAGAAATGACTGATAGCTAAACATTCAGCCAGCTAGCCAGCTAGCCCAAGTCACCAGCAGAGTGTGTGCCAATTGTATTATCTATAAGAGAGTACAAGCCAATACAAAGATGTGAAAGTAGTTCCTTTTGACTCCCTCATCAAACTTGAATAGCTTTCTAAATCCCCTGAACTTAGTGTGTATTACTATTATTATCACAAAAGAATGATATATCATAAATAATAATAAGCTACTCACCTTTTAGTGTCACTTTGAGCCTACCCTTGTGTGGACAATGGAGAAAAGAATATGTGAATAAAATTGGACAACTGTATTTTTGTTCCTTTAAAGATAGGACAAATGAGTTCATGCTCCATTCTTCACAATAGCTATTCTAGTTAGGCATAAATAAAATGGATTCACTGGAAGGCCAAACAGCACAGTATATTTTGCAAGGGAAATCTCACATCAACCTTCAGAGATTCCAATGTAGGATAACAGGAGGGTCTTTCCTCAACCAGTCAAGGGACACACAGGATCACCTTGAATTCTTCTCCAGATCAAAGGCTTCATAACAGGCTATTCTGATAGCCTTGGAAGGTCTCAGGTTACTGAAACAGCCCTGTCTTCCTTTTTTGTTATTATTGTTGTTTTGCTTTGGTACTGAGTATTGAGCTCAGGGGCATTCTGACTCTGAACTAGATCCCCAACCCTATTTTATTTTTTATTTTGAAACAGGGTGTTGCTAAGTTGCTGAGGCTGACATGGAAACTGCAATCCTCCTATCTCAGCCTCTCAAGTACTAGGATTACAGGCATGTGCCACCACACCCAGCTCCTGCCTTTCTTTACTCAATACTGAGCACTAAGAATGCAGCTCTAGTACTGATGGAAGCCTAATGGGTGCACGATTTGTACCAAACCTCCACGGCACCATACAAACTATACTAAGACAGATCAGAGCTTTCATCTCTAGGTCAATAATGATTCTGAGCCTAAACTGCAGTCAGGAGCTTTGGAACTTTTCAAAGAGGTTGATCTTTCCAATTGCACAGGGAAGAGTCTCATGATCCTCATACTTGACAGTGATAGCTATCGAGAATACAGGGACTCAGCGCTTACCTAGATATTAACAGAGGAAGCTCAGTGAAATGCCTACCTTTAATAAGGAGCCTCTTGTACAGAAGGAGGGGGGAGCCCAATCAAGAGAATAATATTTCATACCTATCAGGAGTGTGAAACTAGTGTCCAGTTTTTTAATATACGTGGAGTCTGAGTCCATACCACCGCAGGGTGGCACTAGCCGTAAATCATTTTCTTTGCATTTCTTACAATACTGTGATGTGAAAAAGAAATAATTATTTAAAATCGTGGTCACAAATACAAACCAATTCTATGAAAGTAAGAGTTCAGTATTTTTAAAACAGTTGATTTTAACTGTTTTAAAGAATACCACCACAAAACCCTTCCAGCCACTACACACCCTCAGGGGAAATAACCTCACTCTGACTTTGGTCTGGACTTTATAGTGTGAGGTCCATTGTGAGGTGATCCACTGGGACCACTTGGTGATGTAGCACTGTGCTGTGCTGGCACTCAGGCTTGTGGTCCAAGATCCTCATCAGCCTTTTCTGCTCAATGAACCCATAGTTGCTGAAGTTAATAAATAGTCCGCCATCCCACATCCAGGGATATAGAAATGTCTTCCCACTCCTAGCTTACTGATCCCACTGATGGACGAGATCCTGGCACCAGGTGTCAAGCAACAGTTTGGAACTGTACAGCACTGTCACTCAACTCGCCGAAAACATGGGCTGGAGTGTAGCTCAGTAGAAGAGTGTTTTCCTAGCATGTGGGAGGTCCTGGGCTCAGTCCCCAGCATCCCTCCCCTAAAGGTAGCTATTAACAGTTTCCATCACTGGACTG
>PVLC010031153.1:0-18832 GCA_004027655.1 Graphiurus murinus
CCACTCATGGGATTCCAGTTATTATGAATTGCTTACATCCCCTTCTCCTCCTTTCTCCACCAGTGGTTTTCTTTGCAAGTGCTTTTGGAACTAAGAAGCTAGTATCTTGGATTAACTGATGCCTGCTAGTGCTTTCTGATTACTCGCATTCTGTTTCTTGCTTTAAAAGAAAAGTAAAGACAAGACTGTTGGACCAGTATTGCAGTTCTCTAGTGTCATTTCTTATTAAAGGAAAAAAACCAAACAATAATTTGATTACCAAAATTGGTATATTTCAAGCCTAACACTATTCTAATAAAGGCAGAGATTTCTTTTTAATACTTGTTTTAGGCTCGTTACTCTCTTTATAAGTTAACTAATAAATCTATTTTCTTCAAACTTCTGCAATAGTTCTTAAAAATCACAGCAGTTGGTTAGCAAGCTGACTTTTTTATGTGCTCTGTACAAATTATTGTGAACTTTTAATATGTTGAGTGCTTTCATTTTGATAACTGGATCACCATTTGATATTTTCATTTGTATAACTCATTTGCGGTCTGAAAATTATTTTTAGTGCCAGTCCCTGACATATCATGGAAAGTTAATTTTCTTTGCATTTTAAAATACCTGAATCATGAAGAAAAAGTGATAAAAATAAATTAAAATTGAATTACCTTTCCTAATGTTTTTTTTTCTTTTTTTCCAAACAATGTAATTCTACTTGGTGTTTATGAGTTTGATATAATTTCTGTTTCTGTTGAAATAGTGGCATTCACTAAAATCACTAACATGTATGATAGAAATTTCTTGTGAATTTTACATTTTACCATTTATTTGTGAAAGGGTAAAATGGAAGACACTGATAGTCTTGTTTTAGAACTTAGGCAGCAATATCACTTGGCTGCCATTATTTGTAAAATAGGATTAGAATACCTCATCCAAAAGTTAAAGTACATAAAGTGTTTTTGCTGTTTGTTTTTACTATTAGTTTTATTTTGAGTGAGTCTGGATATTTAAAATCTTAGCAATCGTTTATGTGAAATTTATTTTTTTACATAAAGGACAGACTATATATCTTAGCCTAGTAACATCATCAGTATCATGTATCTCTTTTTTCATTGAAAGAGTATTTCATGAACATTGTAAAACACTATTCAAATAGTACCAAAGAGTAGATATAAAGATAGGTTTCTTCCTCACCCTAGCCTGTCTCATTTTCTCATCATTACATGTGCTGTTAAAATGTGTTATGTGTCCTTATAATTTTCTATGCATGTAGGAATTAATATTGTTCTCTTATTCTGCCAAAGTAGGAACTTATTGTATATACTGTTCTGTACTTTGGGTTTTTTTTTTTTGTTTTGTTTTGTTTTTGTTTTTTTGTGGTACTGGGAATTAAACCCAGGGGCATTCTACCTCTGAACTATATCCCTAGCCCTATTTTATTTATTTTTATTTTGAAGCAGGGTCTCACTAAGTTGCAGAGAGCCTTGCTAAGTTTCTGAGGCTGGCTACAAACCTGTAATCCTCCTGTATCGGCCTCTTAAGTACTGGGATTACAGGGGTTTGCCACCACGCTCCTCTCAGTTTGTTTTTTCAGAGATTTTTTGATACAGAATTTCATTAATAAGTAGTTAAAATTTCATCTTCTGGCCCAGTAGTGTTAGCATTGTTGTAAATATATTTTTTACTTACCGTAGTTGGGTAAGTAAATAAGCTAAAGAGACATGTTCGCAAAATCAGATGTCTTAACTGTTTATGAAAATATGGTCTAAAACTTTCCTTTAAGGTTACACTTGGTGAAAGAAGAAAACTCTAACCTTTCCTGCCTATTTCCTGATACCCCTTTTGCTCTACTTTTAGAGGAATGAATTATAATATGACAGAAACAGTACCTTCAACTTATAACTTTATTTTAAATTTGTAAAGTTTCTGCTGGGCGTGGTGGCGCACACTTGCAATCCCAACATTTGGGAGGCTGAGACCAGAGGATCTGGGTTCGCGGCCAGCCTCAGCTACCTAATGAGGCACTCCGCAACTTAGTGAGACCCTGTTTCAAATTAAAGAATAAAAAATAGGGCTGGGGTAGCTCGGAGGTAGAATGCCCCTGAGTTCAATATCCAGTGCCGCAAAATAAATAAAATAAATAAATAAATAAATAAATAAATAAATTTGTAGAGTTTCAGCTAAGATAAACTAAAATTTGTAACACTAATTCAGTGTCAAGCAAAAGAAGCATGAGATGTTAGAAAAGCACCAAACTGAGGTCAGTCATCAGAATTTTTTTTCTGGTTCAATTAATTGATGATACAGCTCCTTCAACACCATTTTTGTTTTGTGTTTTTGGTTTTGGATTTTGTTAAGATACGGAAAGTACATTTTGTATAATTTTGGACAAATTCTTTGGACCTTTATATATAAGGTAGAAGTATTATTTTGGATTATATTGCAGTTTCTATGAGCTGTAAGAATGTAGTGTAGTTTTTTCCAGTGATTCATTTGTTCCTGTAAAGATGTTATCAGTTTCTCCTATTACGTCAACAGGGCTTTGATCAATTGAGGTAAAAAGTAGATAGTTTTCTAATTTGATGTCTGTTTTTAAAAAGTAAGCAAGTTCTCACACCTTGACCCTTAAACACTAATTAATAACGTGGCATATATTGCAAATGATCATCTTCTTCTGATCTACCTTCTTTTCTGATAAGAGATAAGGCAGTTGTCTAATTTAGTTTCCCAGTATAATTTTTTGGCTAATGTTCAGTTACTTAAACAGCTAATAATAACTGCTTTTATAGATATTTCTATAAAAATGTTCAGAAATAATATGAAATATAGATAATATGCCATTATGCTCTTTATTGCTTATTGAATTTCTATAGAGAACTCCTCTAGAATGTATAATAGAAACTTCCTTCTTTCAGATAACCCTGAAGATGGTGCCTAGAGAGAATATTTGTAAAATTATTGAGGAAATTATTTGTAGTATAATTTGTATTATTATAAAGAATGTTGTTTCTCATCCTTCTTGGCTCAAACAATACTTGTCAGTAATAAGGTCCAATGTTTTCCTGCTTTTCTTACCAGTTGAGTTTTAACTCCTGTGACCCCTGCTTCCTGAACTTTTGTTGTTCATAATCACCAGGCATTAGTATTTTGTTTAGCTCGCTAATGTGTCCCCTCTTAACCTATCCGCACCCAGATACCTACCTCAGTGGACAGTAAATATATTAACTAGAATACATGCAACCTGAAATAAAGATACCCTCTGGGAGTAAGACTTTCGCCCATTCAAATTGGAATTCTGTGTCTTAGAATCTATTTTAGTGTAATAGCATTTAGTATATAGAGTTGGTGAAGTTGATAAAAAACAGTTATTGAGTTCTCTGGAACTTTCACAGCAAATCCTTAAAGTACATACTTTGTTTTTCTATTAGATATCATAGCTGAGTTGAACTTTAGGCCTGGGAAAGTTTTGTTTTCTGTGGGTTTCTTTTGTTTGTGGGTTGTTTTTTTTTTTTTTTTTTTTTTTGCGGTACTGGGGATTGAACACAGGGGTATTCTACCTCCAAGTTACACCTCAGCCCTATTTTTTATTCTTTATTTTGAACCAGGGTCTCATTAAGTTGTGGAGGGTCTCGCTGCATAGCTGAGGCTGGCCATGAACCTGCGATCCTCTGGTCTCAGCCTCTCAAATTCTGGGATTACAAGCGTGTACCACCATGCCCGACTGGGAAAGTTTTAACTGATCTCATGTTCAGATAATATTTTATTGTTTGACTATGGTTTCACTTACTACTGATATATCTTAAATATAGTTGTTTGATGTGAACAGTACTAACTTTTCTTATTTCTCTTATAAAATTGGAAATTGAAACTAAGATTATTTCTTACGGTATTGAAAAAGGAAACAGCTTCCTAAAGCTCAAATCGTTTTTTTTCCATTCAATCATTAGAATTCTCCTGTTCTTGAAATTGAAGTAGCTACTTGCACTGGACCTGTTTCACAAAGACAAGTCACTTTTTCAAAGACATTTGACTGGAGTGGCAGATGTGACTTTTGAGCTTGGTCCTTCAGTCCATCCACTAGATGTCTCTCTCTTCTCTTTTATTCATAAATGAATATACTTCAACTATATTTGCTGCAATCAAAAGGAAATTGGATTAGGATTATGGAAATAACATAGTTCCTTTCCCTTTTAAATGATGCCATTTTCAGCAGTATACCCATGATTTCAGGAAAACAAAGATGTTCCTTAGGTGTCAACAGGAATTTACAATAGGGTTTATTTATCAGCAGTATGAGCTTGGAACATTCTATGTGATAAACATTCTTCAAGGTGCTGAGAATGTAGTGAACCAAATGATGTGGTTTTTATGACTTTAAAAGGATATTCAAGCCAAAAGAAAACATGTTAAAATTTCAAAATGAGAACCAAAAGCATTTATGTTCTTGCATTAAGGAAAGGTAAGGGATTGGGTAACATTCTAAGATTTTTTTTTTTTTCATCCTTAACGTCCTATTTTTACAGTACTTCTTGGAATTTTCTACATATTTCTCTTATGCTCTGCAGTGCTAGGTATTGAACACAGGGCCTCTTGCATGCTAAGCAAGCCCACCACTACTGTCCCAAGCCTTATACATCTTTTTAAGGTTAGATTTTATAAATTTTTCTCTTCTACAGATAATTGGAAATATGCAAAGTTAATGGTCAAGTCTAAAATGTAAGATAGATTTCTTACTCTAATATTAAATTAGATTTATATGGTAATTGTCCTTAATTCATCATGCAGATCTGAGCCATTCATAAACAAGACCGCATATTTTATTAATATGTATCTATAAATGAGGGTTTGTTCTCTAGAAAATACAGGTAATATTGATTCCCATATTTGCAGTATGACCTGCAACTACATGAGTAGTATATGTATCATATTGAATCCTAGGTGATAGCACAGATTGGTATAGTTAATTGCTATTACCATTTTAGCATAGAACTCAGCATTGGCATCCTAAACTCAAGATACTTTTCTAAGGTGAACTTAAGCATGGAAGAGGATTCTGATTTTTGTTTTATATTCCAGAATATATTTATGCAAAAAAAATCTTCCTCTGTATTCTAGTAATTTAAGTTGGCTAGTTATTTCCCACAGAAAATTTTAGTAACTTAATTGACCAAAGTCATAAAATTATTATCAAGAACTAACTTGAAAGTTATGGTGTTTGAGAGTCAGGCATTGCATACACTTCGTTGCTTACTTTTAGTTGGATCATTTTGCTTTCCCAAGCAGCTCTCCTGCTTGGGTTCATTATAAGCTCGAGCAGCAATAACAGAAGGAAGTAAAGTTCCATCAAAAAGTGCATGTGGGCCCCTTTTAGCTTAAATAACAAGCAAAGAAATGAGCTGAAGTTATATAAAAAAAGCAAGCATTTTTCTTTCTTGTGCTGTTATATTCTCCCAGAGTATCCTTATAAAACTTACAAGATGAAAAATAGTGCAAGCTTAAAGCTAACGCTTGGAAAATATCCTCATCTAAGGCTATTGTGGGGATACTTTAGATTCAGGTAAAAGCTGCCTGAGGTTAAATGCAAATTAGGGCTCTTAAGTATTTGGAAAACCTAAATAAATCTGTATTGTTCTGACAGTGCAAAGGTATTGTAGGTAGCCTTGTGATACTTGGCATGGCAGAGCTTCTCTGTATTTCAAATTACTCCTAGACAATTTGACCTAAGACATCTGAACCCCCCGGTTCTTAAGAGGTAGCTCATATATAATTTCACTTCCAGCCTCAAGAGGGAGCTCCACACAGAATTATCTTTCATAGGGAGAGCCTTCATTGTCATTTGTCATCTCTACTGCCTTTCTGTCTTTTGTGTTATCCCTGAGAGAAAAGGGCCAGTTCTACCAGATATAGCTGATTAGTAAGACATGCTTGAACACTCAGTAAGGAATGCTGTATAAGAATGGTTTTCATCTGATACCAGGTTGACTGGTAAACACTTGGTTGTAATTTGGTGTAGAACACTGCTTTACCAGACAAATAGTTTCATGTTCACCAAATCTCCCAGTATTACTCTAGAATTATTAGCTTGAGCCTATAATGAACCCAAGCAGGAGAGCTCCTTGGGAAAGCAAAATGATCCAACTAAAAGTAAGCAATGAAGAGTATGCAATGCCTGACTCTCAAACACCATAACTTTCAATATAATTAGCATTAATGTCTTAACATGTCATTATGAGATGAGGTGGAGTGTTCCAGTGGCACAAAAGCCTTTTACTGAAGAGGTACATACTGCAGGTTTAAGAACAGCTTCCATTCCAAATGGTTCCATTATGCTCTCTATAATGGGTGTGATTGTTTAATGATGACATATTTGAGCTGAGATGGTTGAACATACATTGAGTAATAGGAGCTCAGTAGGCTATGCCTTTTTAAAGCAATTAATATGTGTCTAGGGTAGGAAAAGGAGAAAGGCTTGTCACCATCATAAAACGAGCAAAATCTGCAGGATGCAAGTCTGAAAGTACCATATTGTTCACGTAAATAAGATTTATATACAAAACTGTCCCGTTGCATAGCTGTTATCTTTGAAGAATTCCCTTTGTAGGCACAACTTTGAATACATTTCGATAGAAATTCTGTTAAACCAGTATTTCTTTCAACTGAAGAAAAGTGGCTTGCCTTCAAATTTGCAGACAGGACCCTCTTTTTGTTGTGGAACTCCCTAATCTGCCACTTGACATGGCCTAATCCTCATTTTCCTTGTGGCTGATAAGCTGTCTTTAATGAAATACTGCTGCTTCTTGGTAATCAGATTCAGTCCAAAAGAAGATGTTTTTTAGCTTTTAAAATTGATTGATTAGTTTGCTTGTTTGTTTTGAGACATTGCTAAACCTTGGTGTAGATGCAGAACACTACATTTGTAGCCTGGTGTAGAGACAACCAGAATATTACTTATCTAAAGGCAGGGCACTGTGTGTTTCATGTTGTTAATAGAGGTAAGAAAGTAAAAATTAGCTCATTCTGAGAAAATGTAAGTGTGCCTTGTCTTTTGTTAGACACAGATGAAAAAGTTAACAGGAAGCAGTATTTCTTCCAAAAACATGCTACAGCTATAATTTGTCATAACTCCTGAGTAACCACAGCTTTCTTATTTACTGAGGAACCTTTGTTTTCTAAAACCGTGGCCTTTTCAGAACTTTAGTACTATGTGAAATTGTATCAGAACAAAATGAAACATTCCACTTTTACATAGTTCACTTTGAAACAGAAATGGCCTTGATTTGCAAAGGAAACAGAGAACTTCAGATAAGATTTTTTGATATAACATTTCACATTTAAACTTTGTAGTTTTCAAGGATACAGGACCCTACATAACTTGCAGACCAGATCTGATGTTCAGCCATGTATACACAGCCCTGTTTGTTCTAAGCCTACCAAGATGCTAATTCATTAGTTTTCACCCTTGCAAATGTTGTACTTTTTGCAGTTTCTTTCATTACTCATGGTCAGTAAACTTGGTTTTATCAGACTATAGGTTTGCTTCTGGAGGGCTTAGGCTGATTGGGCTAGGATAGAAGTACATCTATGTGTAAAGCCCATGAGGGTGGAAAAATAGATTTTAATAATATTTGAAATGTGTATGTGTGTGTGGGAGTACTGGGTGATGAAAGCCAGGGACATTCTACCTCTGAGCTACACCCCCAGCCCTATTTTATTTCGAAGGAGGGCCTTGTTAAGCCAGGGAAGGCCTCACTAAATTGCTGAGGCTGACTGAACCTGTAATCTTACTGTGTCTGCTTCCCAAGTACTGGGATTAATGTTGCCACATCCGGCTCTGAATCACTCGAATAAGTCATTTGTATTAATTTGTCAGTATTTTTTAGTTTATTTGATACTGGAGATAGGAGACCAGGTAAACTATTGATTTTTTTTTCCATTTTAATTCTCAATTTAGTTTTAAATAGATATATGTGTTTATGTAATATAACACATATCTCTGTACTCTGTCCTGATTTTTCACTTTTAATGGTTTTATATGTAAACATTCTTCCACAAAGTAATATCTGTTCCTCCAGGATAAAGTCCATGCTTAAAATTTCACTTAATTTTTTTCATTGTCTTAGCCAGCATTGGGCTGTTCAATAAATAAATCCTTCCCTCATGGAGTTGAAGAAGATTCTATCAGCTATTTTCTTGAGAAGTTTCCCAGGTTTGAAACCTAACAGATTGTGGTATCCTCTTCATCACAATTTCCCCTCTGCCTAATAAAGCACAAATTACCCTTAGGCAATGAGGCACCGTGCAGTTGAAGCTCTTTATAGCTCCATTGTCTGCAGTCTCCTAAATGTCAGTGGTTAGATGTGTTGTCATAATATGTGATAAGTGCAAATATGCCCCCCATTAGTATCATTAGAGATGAAATAGATACATGGGAACTAAAAGGTGATAAACTGTCAGATTGCACTCAGGAAATTCAGAATGTCACTTGCAATTGAAAATGTGCAGAAGTAAATACACAATTCCTTCACCTAACTTAATTTGTTTGCCAAACCTTTGCATGTTTACATTTGTTCATCTGCTACTTTGGCAAGTCATGGTGAAAAAAAATTAACAATAGCTCAAGAAAACCTTGGAATAGATCAATAGATTCAAATATGGCAGCATAGTAAAATCAGCTTTGATTTGCTAACTCTTCATTCAAGGTAGGTAGGCCATGCCCTTATGTAGAAGATGGTGGGGAAATGGAAATCTCTGCCTCTCAGTGGCTAGAGCTGGATCAACCATTCTGCCTTCAGTGACACAATACTTGATTATGTTTCTGTCTCCATACCCCTCCAGGCTCCAGGCTCTTGATGAAGCAAGAGCACCTCACTAATGTGCACACTTGGAACTACTATCTATCCCATCATCCAACTAACTCATGAAGAAATCAGGAGGATGTTTGACTTTTCACTCCCTCCTTCCCTGCTCCTGCTACACTAAGGGCAGGAGTCTGGGGAGTTGCTGGCCTCTCTTTGATGAGCCATTGCTCTGATCTGATTCCTAGTCCTATAGATTCATTATGGCTGGATGGGATACATTAGGCTCTGCTGATAATGGAGCCAGTCACCCTCTGATGGTGGTGGGCTGCCCAGAGAGGCAGCTGTCTGTAGGCATTGGACTCACAGCTCTTGGGAGTATGCATGATTTTTTTTTTTTTTTTTTGCGGTACGGGGCATTGAACTCGGGCATTCTACCTCCGAACTATACTCCCAGCCCTATTTTTTATTCTTTATTTTGAAACCGGGTCTCACTAAGTTGCAGAGGGCCTCACTAGGTAGTTGAAGCTGGCCGCGAACGCGGATCCTCAGGTCTCAGCCTCCCAAATGCTGGGATTACAAACGTGCGCCACCACGCCCGGCTCTATGCATCACTCTTCTGTGATAGCCCCACAGTCTTGCAAACCCACATATCTCCCCTGCCTTCCATATCCCCACCTCTGAGGCTAGCTGGATATCCACCTAAAGGACAAGGTGGAGACATCACCAAACATCAAGAAGTAGTTTCTTTGAGTCCTCCAACCTGGGAGTGTGGGAACAAATTGAACACTTCTCTTTATCCCTGGCAAAGATAGGACCACATTCTTAAGATGTAAATCTTTGTGACGTGGTGACCTTTCCTTTGCCACTGTCTTTATCGACCTCTACCACCTATTGAAAGCCTGTTCATAGCTCACCATCTGTATTCATTTCATTGCTCTAATAAAATATTTGAAGCAGGCTGTGTATTGAGTAAAAAGCTTTATTTACCTTATGGTTCTGGAGATTCAAGGGCTGGCAC
Organism: Graphiurus murinus; assembly: GCA_004027655.1. Taxonomy (NCBI): domain Eukaryota; kingdom Metazoa; phylum Chordata; class Mammalia; order Rodentia; family Gliridae; genus Graphiurus; species Graphiurus murinus. The sequence goes on from PVLC010031153.1 coordinate 9,802, forward strand.
CAGCATCAGCTCGACTCTAGGCAAAGTTATGGCAGACAGCAGGAGTGTATATAAGAAAGAATCACAAGTAGGAAGCCAGAGAAAGACTGGGTGGGGCCAGCCTTGCCCTTTTTACAAAAATCCTTGTGTGAGAACTAACGGATTGAAGGAGAATTACCTTGATTCTTTCCAAGGCATACCCCGCTCAGTGACTCCAGGACATCCAAATAGGCTCTACTTCTACAAGGTCCACCACCTTAACACCACTCTGAGAACAAGACTCCAGCACATGATTTCCTGGGGGACAAACCACAGTACCATCTAATGTGTCTGCTGATGGAGCTTCTTGATGCTTAACTGTATGTCTTCAGCATCGTGCTCTTCCTGGTTGGGTCTCTTTCTATACTTACTGCTAAGTCCTGCCTGCCCCTGTCTCTCTCCACTGAGGATCTAATTTTCAGTTCCAGGTTTGTTGTCAGATAGCCTCTGACCTGTATCTTCAACTCTTCTTTCATTTGACAGAAAAGAAATCTATATATTTCAACAAATTCTGAATGCACTGTGCTAAATTTAAATAATCTTTCTAGTCATCATAATGCCATGGTTTTGGTCATCTTTCCACAAGAAGATCAAATTCTATTCAATGAAAGGTTTTTTTTTTTTTAAATGGTTATTAAAAGAAACTACTTAAAGGAGTATATCTGGAAAATGAGGCTGCCAAGTGGGTGAAGACACAATTACTATTGAGTGCCTCGTGTGTGCCGAACAATGTTTCAGATACTTCACATTTAACCCTAGCAACCGTCTTGTGGATAGGGCATGACTAACTCCATATTTATAGAGAAGAAAATTGAAGCTTAATAAGAAGAAAGACTTGACCAAGGTTTTAGAATATATATGTTAGATCTTTTTAGATGCAAGTAACAGAAAAATTGAATTCAAATGTATCATTTCACATCAAAGCAGTTCATAGGTAGGTAGCTCCAGGGTTAGTTAATTCAGTGACCCACCAGCATCCTGAGGGGCCCAGTTTTTTCCATCTTCCTGCAGCACTTTCTTCCCTTGATTGACAGTGGTTGCTATTTCAGGACTCCTATCCAGACACAAATCCAGAGAAGGGCATCTGTTCTTGTGTGGCCCTTTGTAAGAGAAGTTTGCCTACTAGCCTCCCAGAAGAGCCCTTACATCCCACATCACATGTCCTTACATCACATATTCTTCCTAGGTTGAATGGATTTCAAAGACTGGCTTAGTGAGAGACCAAGTGAAAGAGCATGGCTCTTGGAACAAAACCAATTCTCTGGAAAAGGTGAGAGATGTACATGTTCATTGTTGGCTACACAACCAACAATGTCTGCTACACACACAGCAGAAAGGGATTCAAACCCAGTGTACCTCATCCCAGAGCCTAGGTTTGTCTCACTTCCCCAAGCTCACACGTGTGAGAGAGTTCACTGTGTGTGTGGCTACTATAAAAAATGTGGCTGGTATGCTTTTGAGAGATTTACGCTTATATTTGGGTTAAATAATTATTAAAGTTTGTTTACTTTTAGTGAACATGTGCTGAGTTGTGTGCAGAGACAGGGTGGTCTTGAAGAGTTACTTCTAGCAAGAGGACAACAAGCACTTAAAACTTACTCCCTTCTGTCTGGGGCTAACAGTTTTTTTTTTATATAGCGTACCTCTTCCTCCCCCACTGAGGAGTGGTGGCTAATGAGTCTGGAAAGACAGAAGAGGCCTTGAATTTCAGGTGAAGAGTACAGATTTTTTGCCTAGGGAATGTGAATCATTGATAGTGTCAACCAGGGAAGGACATGACTCAAACTATGATTAGGAAGATTAACTTGACAGAAGTGGGTGAGAAGTGATTGAGAGAAAAATGAGGTAGGGGGTGTGACTTTCAGTCAGCCAAGTCTGATATGCAAGCAATGCCCCTTTATTTACTCCAGGGTGAGTTTCAAGTTCCAGTCCAGTGGGCTTGTATAGGAAATTCAGTCTCAATCATTAGTTGGTATGCCTGCCTCCCCAGGGATGTTCCCACATCTGGAAAGATTGTGAGGTGCCTGAGACTTGGGGTGGATCCTAATCTCCACTCCATCCTGGTCACTATTGACATCTTCAAAGCCTGGTGGTCTCCTGTGGCTTTGAGTATTGGAAGCTTTGCAGGGCTCTGGCCGGGCTCCCAAGACAATTTCCAAGTTCTTCTCCTTGGAAATGGAGTGACCTCCCCAAGGTCCTGCCATCAGTATGACCCAGGGGCTTGTTCCCTTCACCCTCTCCCAATTTATGACTTCTTTCAAAACTTTGCTTTCAGCCAGGAATGGTGGCCCACACTTGTAATACCAGTATTTGGGAAGCTGAAACAGGAGAATTGCAGGTTTGAGGCCAGTCTCACCAATTCAGATGCTGTTTCAAAATAAAAAATAAAAGGGCTGGAGATGTAGCTTGGAGGTAGAATTACCCTGGGTTCAGTCCCCAGTACCTAAAACAAAAAGACCTTTTGTGTTCAATGGCATTTATAGACCTTATGTGTAGAGTTTGAAGTGGAATATTCATATAAGCACACCCTAATCAAGATAAAGAACATTCCCATCACTTCAGAAAGTTCAGTTGTGCTCCTTTCCATTTTCTCTTCCTTCTCCAAGGCAGACTCTCTTCTGGGTTTTATCCCAACAAATTAATTTGCCTCTTCTAGAGTTTCACTTAAGTGAGATCACTCAGTATACACTCTTGTGTCCTGCTTCTTTTACTCAACATTGTACATGTGGGATTTACCAGTGTTCTTGTGTAAATCAATAGTTCATTTCATTTTTCCGTTTAGTATTAATTTTTGTTGTTGAATAGTAGGCCATTTCTTTTATTTTTAAATCTTTCTCTTCCTGCCTCTTCAAAGGCATCCTTGCCTTCTGTTACTCTCAAAGGCATAGTGTTCCATAAAAGCCAGGAAGCCTTTTTCCAAAGCCAAGGGTTTACAGGGTGCTTGTCTTAGTACATGGAATAGAGGAGGGAAAAGTCAACATGAAACACGCAAGTTGATATCTCAGGAAGTTAGCCTGCTCCATCCTGAGAAGAAACCAGAGGGCCTGGATGAGTGGCAACGGGTACAGGGAGGTCCTGAGAAAGCCAATGCAGAGGTGACCTTGATGGACTTAGTGTGTGATTGGACCTGGGTAAAGGCAGAAGAGGAAGGACAGTGCCAAGTTGCTTAGGTGACCCGCATGGAGTGGGGATGAATGTTGGTGTCAGTAGCTGAACTAGGTGGAGCAGCAGATTGAGGAGGGAAAATGATGGGTGCAACTTGGTACCTGTTGATTTTGAGGGATGTATGGAAGATAATGGAAATGTCCACTGGGCAGATGGAAATAGAGATAGAAAGCTCATTAGAGCGTCAAGTAGCTGGGTGTGGTGGCCATGTCGGTAATCTAGTACTTGAGAAGCTGAAATAGGATTACAGGTTCAAGGTCAGCTGCAGCATCTTTGCCAAACTCTCAGCAACCTAGCAAGACCCTGTTTCAAAATAACAATAACAACAACAACAACAACAACATAAATAAATAAATAAATAAATAAATAAATAAATAATAAAATGGGCTGGGGGTGTAGCTCGAAGGTAGAATGCCTCTAGGTTCAATCCCTAGTAACACACACACACACACACACACACACACACACAGAGTTATACAAAAAGAGGTGAGTGTTGAAATCTTGGGAAAGGAAAGAAAAGTAAATAAGGGAAATAAGCCAAGGCCAGGGCTTTGGAGAATGCTGTGGGGTCCATAGAAGAAAGAAGAAGAGAGGAAGGAGGGAGGAGGGGTAGTCACCACATGAGGACAACAATCAGAAGAGTAAGATATCTTGGGAACCAGGCAGGCAAAGGATTTTAAAGAAACAACTGGCAGAAATGCCAAAGTCAGCTGAGAGTTGACAGAGATGAATACTGGATAAAGGTCCAGTCTTTTACATTTCTAAGATGGAAGATCACTGGTGGCCTTTGAGGGATCAACCTTAAAAGGGAAATGAGAATTAAAATCAACTGATTATAGCTGGGCATGGTGGTGCACACTTGTAATCCCAGTACTTGGGAGGCTGAGACAGGAGGATTATGGGTTCACTGTCAGCTCAGCAATTTAGTGAGACCCTGTTTTGAAATAAAAAATAAAATAGGACCGGGGGTGTAGCTCAGAGGTACAATGCCCCTGGGTTCAATTCTCAGCAACACACACACACACGGGGGTGAAACAATTCTAATCATTATAAGTCATGCTTTTCAAGAAACATGTCTGTAAAGAAGGCAGGACAGAGCTCAGCAGCAGTGTATGTGTGTGGAGGGGGGCACTAAGGGCTTCAGAACAGACTACTTGAGTTTATTGCTGCTGTGGGCTGAGACCAGGAGGCAGGGGCTGGTTTTTGACTGAAGATCCCAGGAGAGAGAAGAGATGGTGGGATGAAAAGTGAGAGAGGGGCCGGACTTTGGAAAAGAGTGAAGGGTGGGTCTTCCTCTTCTAGGAAAGCAATGGAGCAGGAGAATGTGGGTGAGACAGCCCTGGAAAGAGGGAGCAGTCCCAGCTCTGGCTGCCCTCAGCATGCCCTGGGCCCCTCAACAGATTCTTTTCTCAGTGCTGGGAATTGAATCCAGGGCCGCCTCCATGCTAGGTAGGCATTGTACCACTGAGCCATATCCCCAGCCTGAGAGATGGTTTTATGCTATACTTACTTGGAATATATGCACTTTATAAAATATCTTCATGAGGAGCCAGGGGACTGGATTTTGAAGCAATGTCTATGGAGAGGAGGCCTTTCTCAATGGCTCCCTCCCCCCCAAAGTCAATCTGTAACCACTCTATTGATTTGTGGCAAATGGCAGCAAGACCTAGGTTAGGAACCAAACTATGATGTGTTAACAAGAGACACTGGGCTCATGTCCTGTGATCAGATTAATTAGTGCCTGAACCAGGCATTAACAGTTGAGATCAGCATTGGCTGGCTTGGTTGGCAAGGCAAGAGTAGGAAGTGCCAGACTTTGAATTCGGCAACACTTCTTGTTTGTATTCATTTTCAGAATTATATCTCTAGCACAAAAAGGGCTCTGGGCAGATGGAATCAGCTTTGCCATTGACACAATGCTTGTGAGTATACGATTCGCTTAGGCTGGAAATATTCAGTGCTTTTTGAATGCACACCAACTGGGAAAAAGTGACACTGGAGTGTGTTTCTCCAATCATGAGTGTATTCTGGAGGGTTAAATTGCTAGAAATCTGACTACCTCTTTTTTTGCTGTCCTAGGGTCCTAAACTAGGGTCTTGGCACATGCTAGGCAAGCACTTTACCATGGAGATACACCCCCAGCATTTTCTAATTTTTATTTTGAGATATGGCCTCACTATGTTGCCTGTGCTGATTTCAAACTTGTGATCCTCCTGCCTCAGCCTCCTAACTGGCTGACATCACAGGTGTGTATGCCTGGTTCTGACTACCTCTGAAAGAGATGTTACAGTTTTTGAAAATTCCAGCAAGTGTTCTAACTATCCTTATTACAACAGAACCAAATGTATATCAACTGAAACACAGATGGAAATGTGTGTTGACCTTCTACATAGAAGGCACTGGTTTAAAGCTGCCCCACTCATTCACATTGTGGTGGCCTCTTTACTCAATATTACAGATTTTATCATTGATACCTCTAGAAAAAAATGGCACTTAGCACCTTCCTTCCCCGTCCCTGTAAGTTTAAGAATATTTTTTGGTTCTTCCCTTACCATGGTGTAACTCCAAACTATGTTTAGTAATTGTCATAGGTGTTAACATACAAAAGAATAAATAATATGTCTAGGCGGCTATCTCTTTCTGCAAGATAACTGCATTAGAGGATATTCATTTTTCTAAATGTTCCCAAATCTATTCCTAAGGTTCCATCAATGCAAATTGGGCAGGGGTAATTCAGAAACCGGAGGCTGTGACAGTTGGTCTTCTAGCTTCAGCTTTTCTTCTCCCCTCCCACTCCGGTCCTGGTCTTTTTTGGTATGTCAGTTGCCCCTGCCTGAAGTTGGATTAGCACCTCCCTGAGCTCCTGGGAGGAAATGTGTGCTGGGCCTCCAGGAACTCATCCTCTATAACAGATGGTGGCAAATTAAACTGGCAAGTGAAAACATTAGCAGAATCATTCCAGAGTCTGGGAAGACGGACAGCTGGAAAGTGACCCAAAGCATTCCATGCTCCTCATCAGTCTGGTCAATAAACACTTCCTGAACACCTATGTAGTAGCAGCTAGTCCAGCCCCTGGAGGTGCACAGGGAGGTGAAAGAGGATATTCTGTCTCATAATTCAGTGAGGCTGATGGCACACTGAGGGAAGTGGGAACAGTTCTAGGCTGGAAAGGGTTAAGAACAGGGGCTTCTAGGAGGGTGATCCCAAGATGATAGATGCTGAACCATAGCATGGAAACTTGTGTTCACAGTTGAGCCTTGAATGGAGTAATAAGGATCAGAGAACTGCAGCCTAGTTTAGTTTGGGACACTGAGGATGATCTGGGTCATCCTCTCCATTTCAGAATGAGGAGACCAAGAGTTCTGCCCAACGAGGTGAAGTGGTTTGTCCAAGATCAAGACCATTCCAGTATTTGGGATTCAGTTGGTATCAGGACAAATAATGTTACCAATAGCAAAGATGATCAAGCACTTTCCTCCTCTGTGTTGACCACTGTGCTTTAGGAGTATTAACTAGATAGCTAATCTAAGTCTCCCAGGTTATGTCATTCCCACCCCCATTTGACAGCTGGAAGCACTGAGGCAGAAGACAAGTGTCTGCCCCAAGTCACAGAGCCAATAATTAGTGAAACTGAGATTTATGTAAGCTGTTGGGCTCCACAACTTGTGCTCTTAATCCCCGAGCTACACTGCCCCTCAGGTCTCTGATGTCCAGTGCTGCTTGTCATAGAACTGGCATGTAAGGACTAAACAAGTGGATGACATGACAAAGCTGATATTTAAAGACACTTGGTGTGGCTTCAGTGGTCAGGGTGGACTAGACAAGAAATGGAGAAAAGAAGCACCAAAGACATGTGTGGATGTATCCGTGGAGAGATGGACTGAGCAAGAAGAAAGTGCTTGAGGTGTAACTGGATTTCTGAAGAGAGAATTCTTATAGACAAATGTCCATGATACAGAAGAGAGGAAGAGAACCAGCAATGAATAGCTATTGGAATTCATTGTAAACTGGAAAAACTGTAAATACAGAAAATACTGTGTCATGCTTCTCATTGGTAAAGAACAATTGTTATGTAGCGTCACATATTTTTTAAAATTTAAAAATTTTTAGCCAGTCACAATGGTGCATGCAGGTAATCCCAGTACCTGGGAGGCGTTTCAAGAAAGACCACAGGTTCAAAGCCAGTGTGTGATAGCTCAGTTCTTTCAAAATAAAACATAAAAAGGACTGGGATATAGCTCAGAGGTAGAACTCCTGCCTCCACCTTTTCTGGGTTCAATCCCTAGTACCACAAAACATTTTTAACTTTTAATTGACAAATAATTGTACATTATGGGGGTAGGGCACGATTATATAATGTGTAATGATTGAATCAGGGTAATTGGCTAAAAAGAGTTACATATCGAAGGGAATCAGCCCATCTTGAATCCTGAGCGATCATTCAGTCATAGGGTAATGTTTCCACCTGCATTTTGATAGGTGAGCTACCCTCAGACACTCATTTCCAAACATAGGACATGAGCAGTTTCACAAATATCCACCAGATGGTAGCTTCCTACCAGGAATTAGGTTTCAGGCTGTGTGAATCCACACACAGATGCCTGCCCTGGTTACCGTCAAAGAAAAGATAACTGGTCAAAACAGCCCCCAAAGGGAAACCTACAGTGTTTTGATTCTGAGAATATGAACAAGAACTTGGAGTGTCCTTTTTTGCGTGGTGGAAGAGCCACAGAATAGGCCAGGTCTGAGGGAAAGACTGTGAAATTAACTCCTGAGAGGGATCCATTATAAAAGTCCTCAACCATTCCCAGGTCTTATTAACACTAGTTGCCAAATATTTGAGGGGGACAGTCTGTGCAACACCATTGAAATGCCATGAAATTATAACCAGTTACTTTGTAAAACAAAGTCTTTGTTGGAGACCCTTCTTCATTTGTTCAGCTTTTTGGGTTCTAAGCCCTGAGCTTAGAACTTGCTAAGTTTTTAGCCTTCTTGAACAGGGGGAAGTCCCAATATTGACTGTAGAGTGACCATATCGTCCTGGTCAGATGGATATTTTCTTGCCTTTAGGACTGAAAGTAAAGCAAATCTGGTTGGTGGAATGACTGGTTGATTGGTCATCCTGGTTTACTGACATGTACACACCAGAGACAGTGCTAGATCCTTATGCACTAAGTGAGCTGGGTGATTTAGGGTGGTGGGATACTATTTTCAAATTATGAATTATTATGTTCCCGGTATGTTCTTATCAAAGCCCCTTGGCCAAATTCTTCAGTGAAACCTAGGTCAGGAAAAATAAAAGCCAAGAGCTCTTTTCTTGTCTTTTGAGTTACAGAAGTTTAGGCCTTATTAGGCAAAGCCCAGCAGATTTGGGATAGCATGATGAGTACATCCTGCTTTCCCAGGTTGGGGAGAGAAGATAGTGGTGGTGGTGAGGGGTCATGAAAGACCGGGAGGTGGTGAGCTACTAAGCAGGGGGCTCTTCACTTTTTTTTTTCAGTAGTGCTTCCTGGGGAGGGGTGGGTTTGTGAGTCCTAGGATTCCTTTGCTGGGGTCACACAAGAAGACTATGAAGATCTCAGAAGGCAGAGAGCTGCTCCCTTGCCCCAGAGTAGAGGGATTGATCTGGGTGGCTTCCAGAGTCACAGAACCAGGAGGAGAACCCATGGGCTCAAAAGCAGCTCTCAGAAAGTGACTGGGTCAAATAGCATCCCTCACAAATTCATGCCCACCTGGAACTTCAGAATGGGACCCTGTTATGGTTTGAATATAGAATGTCCCCTGGGAAAGCTCATGTATTGGCAATGCAAAGTGTTCTAATCATGAGGATTTTAATGTCATCAGTGGA
>PVLC010031154.1:8635-19083 GCA_004027655.1 Graphiurus murinus
TTTTTTTTTTTTTTTTGCGGTACTGGGGATTGAACTCAGGGGCATTCTACCTCTGAACTACACCCCCAGCCCTATTTTTTATTCTTTATTTTGAAACAGGGTCTCACTAAGTTGCAGAGGGCCTCACTAGGTAGCTGAGGCTGGCCGCGAACCCGGATCCTCCGGTCTCAGCCTCCCAAGTACTGGGATTACAAGCCTGCGCCACCACGCCGGGCTTGTTCATTCATTTAACAAATACTTATTGAGCACTTGGACCAAGTGCCAGGCATCACACAAGGTGCGACTGTTGACTCCAGAGTGGAACCATTCATTTCCACAAATGAAGCCTGGCCTCTCTAGGGACCTGCGTGAGAAGTGAGCAGCTTTGGGTGAGGGTAAGAAGTGAGGATGTGTCTCTGGAGGAAGAAAATTCTTTTCTGAGTATGGATGGTGCCAGCTCCACGGGCTCCTGGGAAGCTCATTAACTGCCAAGAGGATTTCTGGTCCCTAGCCCAGAGAGCAGCCTCTGGACAGCTGCGGCTCAGGAGATGGGGCTCCTCCAGCCCCTGCACCAGTTTGTTTCACACAGTCCTGCAAGTGCTCTCTGTACCCAAAGCTACCTTCCGGCACGTGTTTATTTCCGCCCATGCTATAGGGATGTCTTGTTTACTTGGGATGGCCAGACTTGAAACTGGAACACCGGGACATTTCAGAGTGGTTGCCAGGACACAAAGTATATCTGGGAGAATGAAAGGGCCGCATGTTCCTCCCCTGGGTAAAGCAAACCGGAAACAAGTACAGGAATCTATCATTATGATCTGGGTCCAGATGAAAGATTAGCTGTCTCTCACACAGCCATGTCTCCCAATACATATTTTCTGCATTCGGTCTTGAGCATCGTTTGTGGGCTCCATTGCACTCTATTTCCTTTCCAGAGGTTCACAATATTTCCCAAACCCCTGACAAGCAGTTAGGAAATTCCCTATGATTGATCTTAGAAAAGTTTATGGGCGAGCCAGGTGTGGTGGCGCACGCTTGTAATCCCAGTATTCGGGAGGCTGAGACCGGAGGATCCAGGTTCATGGCCAGCCTCAGCTACCTAGTGAGGCACTCCGCAACTTAGTGAGACCCGGATTCAAAATAAAGAATAAAAAATAGGGCTGGGGGTATAGTTGGGAGGTAGAATGCCCCTGAGTTTAATCCCTATTACCACAAAAAAAAATCGTTCAAAATCAATTCCAGACTTGACTCTAACTCTAAGCACCATTCTGAAAGGCAGGGGATGCAGCGTTTACTGGATCTTATGCTTTGATTATGAGGAAGGGTATTTCCCTCAAATAATTTAGAAAGTTCACACAAATTGAATACTACTAATTTCAATGACAAGAGCCAGTCTCTAATATCCATTTGTCTAAAGCCTTTAGAAATGGATTCCCAATTGCTTAGAGCAGCTGCTTCCTTTCTGATTAAATGTCACCTGATCACCCCTAGAATGTATATTCTTGTTAAATAACGTAATTCAATTTTAAAAAGAGAACCTGCAATCCTCCTGTCTCAGGCTCTAGGTTCAATCCCCAGTATCAAGAAAAAGTTTTAGCTACAAGAACACTTGTATAATGGCAATAAAAATAGGTTTGAAACACACAATCCTATTTTAGGGAGCTCAAGGGTTTAAAAGAAATCAAAGGGTAGTCCAGGTAAGAGGACATGCATGCTAGCTTTCTACTATTGGATATTATCTACTTTCTCCTGCAACCTGCTAACCATGGCATATCTTCTCAAACGCCATGCAGAGATACTTAAGCTAAAGATTAATAAACATATTAAGTGACAACATATTGTGACAACATTTTCTTTATAGCTTTTGTGTGATTTAAAGCCTCTATACAAACTAAGAACACTTGGTTCCTCAAAATCCTCCTGTCATTATGGAGTACTTTGTTTTTGAATTTATAAATACCTCACCTCATTGTTATTTGCACCAAACTAAACTCTGATGCTGGGCGTGGTGGTGCATGCTTGTAATCCCAGTACTTGGGAGGCTGAAACAAATAAAAGAGAGCTGGGGGGTATAGCTTGAAGGTAGGATGTCCATGGGTTCAATCTCAAGCAGCACAAACAAAAACACATATACACAAACTAAACCCTGAGCATTCCTTAAAATGTTTAAGGAAAGGCATTACTGTATTTCTCAATGAATATGCTAAACCTCTAAATGAAAATGCTTTTACACCAGCCCCTGTAAAGCCATCAGATGTTTGAAAGAACTTTTTAAAACATGAAATAATGGATCTGGTTTTATGAACTTAACTATGAATGGAATCACTATTCATTTAATAGTTCTCCAGACGAGTTAGCAGAACTCGTGTAAAATGAAGGGAAGGTCCCTTAGGGGTTTGCAATTCTGCAGCTGCACAGTCCTATGGTTTTTGTTCAAGACATTTGTAGTCAGTTTTGAAATTCCTTCCAGAATCCAACTTCTTACGATATCAGCAAAACTATTCAGGGCAAGAGGTAGGCGAGGAAAAATAGCTTCAGGTAGAAAAGGGTAAAGGGCTAGTATTTGAGTTTCAGCAACCCAGCGTACCTCTGATGCGTGCTTTTTCATCCCATGACTGCCAGGAACAAGGGCGCCTGCCCTGCCCTGCCCTGCCCTAGTGTGTGTGTGTGTGTGTGTGTGTGTGTGTGTGTGTATGTGTGTGTATGCACAGTACTGGGGATTGTGGGGATTGAACCCAGGGGTATTCTACCTCCAAGCTACATCCCCACACCTTTTTATTTTTTATTTAGAAACAGTGTCTCACTAGGTTGCTGAGAGTCTTGCTAAGTTGCTGAGGCTGTCCTCGAACCTATGATCCTCCTGCCTTAGCCTCCCAAGTAATGTGAGACTAGTGTTTTTCAGGTGCTGCTGTCCCTGGGGCTTCTCATTTAGCACACTCAGCGATATCATGAGGTAAAGAGTCATACAATCCCAATTTTACTGATACTGAGGTGGAGCCTCAGATAGATCCCGAAGGCTTTCAAAAGTCAAGTAACTGCGAAGAGGCAAACCCCACATGCAAATCTCAGAAGTAACCTAGCTCCCGGTCCAAGATCCTCTCAATGCACTAGGGTGGTAGACATGCCAAATGGCAGGTTGTTTCTTTCTTTTTTCTTTTCTTTCTTTCTTTCTTTTTTTGGTACTGGGGATTGAACCCTGGTGCATTCTGTGTCCAAGCTATACCCACAACCCTCCACTTTTTTGAAACAGGGTCTCCCTGAGTTGCTTAGGGTCTCACTGAACTGCTGAGCCTGGCCTCGAACCTGTGATCCTCCTGTCTCAGCCTCCTAGGCACTGGGATTACAAGGGTGTGCCGCCACCCCTGGATCAGCAAGCTGTGTTTTAACAAGCAAGCACTCAGGACGGTTCTGCTGAAGAGAATCACTGGCTTATGCAAAGATTCCATTATGTGCCCATTCATTTATTCCTGCATTTACTCACCCAACCCTAAAGGGGGAAAATAAGAGAGACAAAGCTATGTGTAAGTATAGGACATCTTCTCTCTAGAACATCATCTGCCTCACCTGCAACAGGTGAAAATGCATGGCAAATTCATTTACAAATTGTTAAACCAAACCTCTTGAGACTGAGGGATGTATGAAATAAAAGGATTGAACTGAGCCATTGCAGCTGATAGGGAGGAAAAGGACCAGGTCCCGGGACAAGCTTCTACACACTTGAAGAAGCAAGGCCGGGTAGCAGTGAGAACAATGTCCATCTTGGGAAGGAAGAGTACTGCTTCCATTAAACCTCCCTTGGCTCGAGATGAAGAGGGAGCAGAGGAGGGCAGGGCAGCCCATGAGGAGAAGTACTTGTTGCTTTGGCCGTGCTTAGGATTAGCAGGCTGCAAAGTTTCAGGGTGTGGCAGTGCTGGTGGCCAGCTGTGATGGGATTTCATTCAAGGTTTCAACATAAACCATCTTTTCATTTTATCTACAGCTGCCAAATGACTAACTCTCCTTATCTCTCTTCCCTCCAGCCTCAGTCCCCTGTAATCCAATGGAGAGCATCTCAGACATCTTCTCTTATCATCAGGCTTATTTTTCCACCAGAGAGCATTCCTAGCAAAAAGGGAGATTTCTCCAAGATGGGCCTCAAGGGCTTAAAAAAAAAAAAAACCAGCCCTGCTGATGGAATGAAATTCCACTTGCTGTGGCTGATACCGGGCTGGAGGGTCACAAGAGCCCTTTCACAACCTGATCCCATGTTGACTGCAATTCAGTCTTGTGAATGCAAAGCAGACATGCGCATAGGGTCATCAGGTTAGGGAGGAGGTGAGGGTGACAGTGTGCCCGTGTCTGGAACCTACTTAGGGGCTCTGCTCCCCAAACTCAGCAGTGGTCAGCACAGATGTGCAGAACACGAGTGAATTCAGCCCTCTGACGGAGGACAGGCCTCTGAAAACAGAGACAGGACTGAGAGACAACACAAGAAACACCCAATCACCCATTCTACTTCTCACCTATCCCTTGTCTTTTTTTTTTTTTAAGTACTGGGGATTGAACTCAGGAGCATTTCTACCTCTGAGCTCCACTTCCAGCCCTACATTTTATTCTTTATTTTGAAGCAGGGTCTCACTAAGTTGTGGAGGGAGGGCCTAAGTAGCTGAGGCTGGCCATGAACCGGGGATCCTCCCATCTCAGTCTTCCAAGTACCAGGATTACAAATGTGTGCCACCATGCCCAGCCTGAGTTTAACGTTTAACTCTTTTTTTTTCTTTTCACTTGCTTTTATTTATTTATTTATTTATTTATTTATTTATTTATTTATTTATTTATTTATTTATTTTGCGGTATTGGGGATTGAACTCAGGGGCATTCTACCTCCCAGCTACACCCCCAGCCCTATTTTTTTTATTCTTTATTTTGAAACAGGGTCTCATCTTACTAAGTTGCCGAGTGCCTCACTAAGTCTCTGAGACTGGCTGCAAACCCGAATCCTCCAGTCTCAACCTCCCAAAAGCTGGGATTACAAGTGTGCACCACCACGCCTGGCTTACTTGCTTTTATTTTTTTAAAAAGTAATGTTGTAAATACTGAAATTTAAACAATATCAAATATATACACATCAAAAATAAAACTCCTTCACATCTCTAATACTCAGTAATCACTATTTATCAACTTCTGGTAAATATCTTGCAGAAATATTCTATGTAGGTATCAATATTTATATTTAAATCTTAAAAGGCATCAGAATGAAGAGAGAAACAACAGGCTGGACAAGTTTCTTAGGAAGAGAGTTGCTTTAAACTCATTTTCTTCAAGTGAATTCAACCATTTATTCATCAAACAATATTCCTTGATATTATTAAATCTTCATTTAGTGTTCTAGTTTTCGTGGTTGTCTAATTTTTACATAATTTGTTTGAAACAGGGATCAAATGAAGTCTATACGTCCTCTATTTCATTGATACTTCTCTTAAATCTCTGTCAATCCGTTGGTTCCCTACCTCTATTTTTATTTTTAAATTATGATTCTAATTTCTTTGCAGGAGAAAATAGGTAATCCTATAAAATTCTCATGTCCTGGATTTTGCTGATTGTGTCCTTGCAGCATTAACACATCTTTTGTACACTAAATTTCCTGCAAACAGGTATGTGAGGCTTATTCTGATTCATGATTGATTTGGGGCAGGAATATTTCCAAAGTGTTGTGTGAATTTCCATGGAAAGTTTTATTAATAAATGGCCAAACCTTTTTTTTTTTTTTTTTTTTTGTGTGTGTGTGTGTGTGTGTGATTTTAGCCACCAGTGATCATCATCTAGATTCATTATTTCATTAAGGGCTTATAAAAATCATAATTTTTCATTTCTATAATTTCTTCTTCATTTATTGGTTGGAAGCTGGGCATGGTGGCACCCACCTGTAATTCCAGTACTAGAGAAGCTGAGATAGGAGGACCTCAGGTTTGAGGTCAACCTTAGCAACTTAGTGAGACCCTCAGCAACTTAGTGAGACCCTGTTTCCAAAAAAAAAAAAAAAAAAAAAAAAAAAGTGAGGGCTGAGGGTGTAACTCAGAGGTAGAATGCTCCTGGGTTCAATTCCCAGTACAAGAAGAACCTCTACTTGGACACTGTGGGGGGGCAGTTTGTATTCCCTGAGCTTTATCCTCCAAAGGTGGTCAATGAGGGATTTTTGTGGGCTATTATTATGAGCTCTAAAATATTAACATATTTGATATTTGCTGTATCTCAATTAACTAGTTCATTATGGTGATTATTGCTAGTGATGCTCAGATGGGCTATTGTGACTTAAGTTGACTCCTAAGTGCTTTTGATACCCCAGTAGTCCCTGATAGCTTTCTTGCTTTCAGGCATAATAATTAATAAAACAACATGAATAAGTAATCTGAAATATTTATGACATGTTAATTGCATGCTTGTGAGTCTAAATTACTATTTAATTATGCTTCATACAACAGGGTATGAAAACCTACCTCACCTCCAATCTATAAAGTATTAAGTTGGCATACAAGGAAGTCAAAGTTTCCTTTAATTCAATGTCCCAATAATTTCTGTCTTTACAGAAAAATAAATGGCCAAAACATGATTTCACCTCCTAAACAAAGCATTTATAGTTACATAAATACGTGTGTGTGTGTGTGTGTGTGTGTGTGTGTGTGTGTATCATACTGGTGATTAAACCCTGAGGTGTTCTACATCTGAGTTACACTCCTGCCAAGGACCATAAGTTAAGCGCAAGGGCCTGTGTAACTTCATAATACATCTTAACTGATCATCTGGTCCTGCCCTAGGTCTGATCCTGTGTTGAGGATGTATAGAGCTTCCTAGGAAACTTTAGGCTATATATAACCTCTGCCACATCCCTTACACAAAACAGTCTCCTCTGGGAAAAACGACTTATAGACAGACTTCCTGGAGCCATACTCCTACCTTAAAGAGAGTTAGCCGCAAGGTGTACCATAAAGATTGTTAACTGATAACCCCGCTCCCTCATTCTTACTGCCCTTTCTCATGTATAAGAGCACAGCTGAAAAATAAAAAACTTTAGAGCTTGACAAACATTGCAGGCTCTCTGCGTCTTTCTTTTCTCCCCATATACAGACTTTGGGCTCCCCCAGGACCCTCGAATTACTGGACCCCTGCAGGCAGGGGTACACTCCCAGCCCTATTTTATTTTGAAACAGGGCCTTGCTAAGTGGCAGAGGACCACACCAAATTGTTGAAGTTTGCCTTGTACCAGCAATCCTCCTATCTCAGCCTCCCAAGTACTGGAATTACAGGTGTGCACCACCATACCTGAATAAACTAAAATGTATTTTTTTTTTTTGCAGTGTTGGGGATGGAAGCCAGGGGCATTCTACCTCTGAGCTACATCCCCAGTCCTATATTTTATTTTGAAACAGGGTCTCATTAAGTTGTGGAGGGCCTCACTAAGTAACTGAGGCTGGCTGCAAACCTGTATCCTCCTGTCTCAGCCTCCCAAGTACTGAGATTAGAAGCATGTGCCACCACGCCTGGCTTAAAATGTATTCTTGAACCTACTAAAACATTTGCATTTCCTTATTTCCTTCCTCCCTCTCACACTCCCCTCTCCTCTCCTCCCCTCCTTTTCCCCTTCCTTCCTTCCTTCCTTTCTTCACGGGGAATGGAACTCAGGAGCATTCTACCTCTGAGCTATACCCTTAGCTCTTTTTGAAACAGGGTATTGCTACATTGCTGAGGCTGGCTTCAAACCTACAATCCTCCTGTCTCAGCCTCCCAAGTACTGGGATTACAGGTGTGTGCCACTGCACCCAGCTTGCATTTTCAGTAGTTGGTAAAAGTCCTGGGACCACCAATAAGACTTGGTGTGAATGGGGGGGGGGTCACATTTGACTTCTTCTTTGTCTCTGGCTGTCACTTTTGTTTTCCTTTTTTTTTTTTTTTTTTTTTTGGCGGTACTGGGGATTGAACTCAGGGGCATTCTACCTCCAAGCTATACCCCCAGTCCCATTTTGTATTCTTTATTTTGAAACAGGGTCTCACTAAGTTGCAGAGTGTCTCACTAGGTATCTGAGGCTGGCCGAGAACCCGGATCCTCCAGTCTCAGCCTCCCAAATGCTGGGATTACAAGTGTGCGCCACCACGCCCGGCTTTTTGTTTTCCTTTCATGCAGTCTTTTCTGTCTTGTTTAGCCACTCCAGTGGGTTTCCATTTTGCTCCTCCTTTTCCTCATGTTTGGACTTTTTTTCTGAAAATTTATTCTTTTGCTGTCGCCTTTTGGTTTTGTCTTAGTTTCAACTTTTGCAGGAGCAGGTTTGATCTACAGTCTGCAGATCTCTTGGGCTCTTTCTTTTTTATTTTCGTGGTACTGGAGGTTGAGCCCAGGGGCATTCTACCTCCAGGCTACACTCCTATCCCCCCCCCCCTTATTATTATTTTTTTGGAAACAGGGCCTCGCTAAGTTGCCCAAGCTAGTCTTGAATCTACTATCTTCCTGTCTCAGCCTCGCAAGTCCTGGTATATTCTTAATTTTTGACAGCTTCATAATACTTCGTCTAGTTGACATACTGCACACGCTTCGGCCAGTCCTACTGACGTACATTTAGCTGAGTTTTTCAAAATCATTTTGCGATTAGATAGAAAGCTGCAATAGACAACTTAGTCCATATGTCATAATGTATTTTTGCCAGCATTTCTTTGGGATGAATTCCAAGAAACGGGATTGTTGGGTGAAAGGGTAACTGTGCTGGATATTGACCATTTCCTCTCCCATGGGGAGATGGGAGAGGAAATGTATCCTATTTTACATTCCCACCATCAAAGCATGAGAACGCTTGTTCAGAGCCTCGCCAAAAGACTGTGAGGTCAAACCGTTGAATTTCTGCCAATCTGATAAGTGAGAAATCATATCGCAGTTTAGTTTAATTTATACTCCAATTATAAGACTGAAACGTTTTTCACATTTTTTGCATCATTTTATAAATTTTCTCTGAGAACTATCCTAACAGTTTTAAAAACATTGAATGTATTTCAATTTATTTATTTATTTATTTATTTATTTATTTTTATGGTACTGGGGATGGAACCCAGAGGCATTTTATCTCCAAGCTACACTCCCAGCCCTGTTTTTCTCTTTTGTTTTTGAAACAGGGTCTCACTAAGTTGTGGAGGGCCTCACTAAATTGCTGAAGCTGGCCACAAACCTGTGATCCTCCTGTCTCAGCCTTCTAACTATTGGGATTACAAGAATGTGCCACTATGCCCAGCTATTTCAATCTATTATAACTTATTTTTCCTTTTTTTTCTTTCTTTTGGTATTGGGAGTTGAACCCAGGGGTATTATACCTCTGACCTACACTCCCAGCCTTATTTTACTTTGAATCAGGGTCTTACTAAGTTTCTGAGGCTGGCCTTGAGCCTACAATTCTCCCATCTCAGCCTCCCAAATACTGGGATTGCAGGTGTGCATCACCACATCTGGCTCTATTATAGCTTTTTAAAATACTCAAGTACTAACTTTGTATTTGAAAGGAAAAGTCTCTTCAGGTTTCTTCTTCCTTCCTTCCTTCCTTCCTTCCTTCCTTCCTTCCTTCCTTCCTTCCTTCCTTCTCTTTATCTTTCTTTTTCAGTACTGCAAATTAAAGCCAGAGGCATTCCACCTCTGACCTACACCACCAGCCATATTTTCTTTTGAAACAGTCTTGCTAAGTTGCTGAGGCTGACCTTGAGCCTGCGATCCTCCAGTCTCAGCCTCCAAAGTACTGGGATTACAGGCATGGGCTACCATGCCTGGCACCTGTGTACTTTTGGCATGATCTCAGTATTCTTTAATCTTTGATAGCTTCTTTGCTAAATGGTATGACAAGATATTCTGGAAGGGCATGGTGGTGCACACTTGTAATCCCAGTACTCAAGAGGCTGAGACAGCAGGAGCCGGGTTCACGGCCAGCCTCAACTACTTTTTTGTTGTTGTTTTTTTTTTTGTGGTACTGGGGATTGAACTCAGGGGTGTTCTACCTCCGAGCTATACCCCAGCCCTATTTTTTATTCTTTACTTTGAAACAGGGTCTCACTAAGTTGCAGAGTGCCTCACTAGGTAGCTGAGGCTGGCCGCGAACCCGGATCCTCCAGTCTCAGCCTCCCAAATGCTGGGATTACAAGTGTGCACCACCATGCTCGGCTTCAGCCTCAGCTACTTAGTGAGGCCCTCCACAACTTAACGAGACCCTGTTTCCAAATAAAGAATAAAAAATAGGCCTGGGGGTGTAGCTCATAAGTAAGCCCCCAAGTTCAATCCCCAGTACCACACACACACACACACACACACACACACACACACACACACACACACACACAAGGATATTCTAGACTTATCTTGCTAAATACCCCAGAATTGGCATCAACCATGTCTCTAAGCTGTTGATGGTGATGAGGTAGCTTAGGAAGTAAAATGTTAGGTAGAAGGAGGTATCGGGAGGTTTCAT
>PVLC010031155.1:0-18988 GCA_004027655.1 Graphiurus murinus
TTTTTCGGTACTGGGGATTGAACTCAGAGGCATTCTACCTCCGAGCTATACCCCCAGCCCTATTTTTCATTCTTTATTTTTGAAACCGAGTCTCACTAAGTTGTGGAGTGCCTCACTAGGTAGCTGAGGCTGGCCGCGAACCCAGATCCTCTGGTCTCAGCCTCCCGAATGCTGGGATTACAAGCGTGCGCCACCACGCCCGGCTTTTTTTTTTTTTTTTATTCTTTATTTTGAAACAAGGTCCTACTAAATTTTGGAGTGCCTGCGGTCTCAGCCTCCCAAATGCTGGGATTACAAGTGTACATCACCGAGCCGGGCGTGGTGGCACACGCTTGTAATCCCAGCATTTGGGAGGCTGAGACTGGAGGATCCGGGTTCGAGGCCAGCCTCAGCTACCTAGTGAGGCACTCCACAACTTAGTGAGACTCGGTTTCAAAATAAAGAATAAAAAATAGGCCTAGGGGTGTAGCTCAGAGGTAAAATACTCCTGAGTTCAATTGCCAGTACCGCAAAAAAAAAAAAAAAAAAACAAGTGTACATCACCATGCCCAGCTTCTTCTTTTTCTCCTTCTCTCCTTCCTCCTCCTCCTCCTCTTCCTTCTTCTTTTCTCCTCCTCCTCGGACTTCTCCTTTTTGTGGAATTAGGGATTAAGCCCAGGGCCACTCTACCTCTGAGCTACATCCCCAGACCTATTTATTTATTTATTTATTTATTTTGAAACAGGGTCTGGCTAGATTGCTGAGGCTGGCCTCAAACCTATGATCCTCCTGTCTCAGACTCCCAAGTACTGAAATAACAAGCATGCACCATCATGCCTGGTCCAAATCCCCCATTCTTATCCCAGTTGGTATGGATGGTAGAGTAGGAATGAGGGAAAGGAGTATTCCAAAGTAGGAGGTGTTTGAGCTGTGTGAGCTGTTTTCGTGATTTTTGTGTTTTCTATTTTATTATCCCTTAGTGTATGAGAAAGCTTCCTTCAAAATGTAGGCTGATAGCCTGGTGTGGTGGCACACGCCTGTAACCCTAGTAGTAGGGAGACTGAGGTAGGAGGATCGCAGATTTGAGGACAGTCTCAGCAAGTAGTTAAGACTCTCAGCAACCTAGCAAGACCCTGTTTCAAAATAAAAATTAAAAATCAGGGCTGGGAAGCTGGGCATGGTGGCGCAAGCTTGTAATCCCAGCATTTGGGAGGCTGAGACTGGAGAATACAGGTTTGAGACCAGCCTCAGCTACCTAGTGAGGCACTCTGCAACTTAGTGAGACCCGGTTTCAAAATAAAGAATAAAAAAAATAGGGCTGGGGGTGTAGCTTGGAGGTAGAATGCCCCTGAGTTCAATCCCCAGTACCGAAAAAAAAAAAAAAAATCAGGGCTGGGGGTGTAGCTCGGCAGTAGAATACCCCTGGGTTCAATCCCTAAGTACTACACACACACACACACACACACACACACACACACACACACACACACACAATGCAATGCAAGCTGATTTGTCTGAGCCAGAGGACCCCAGGGGAGGTTGATAGCAATGCCTGGGCAGAAAATCCCAGAAAAAAAAATAGTACTTTTCCTTTCCTTGGATACGTGGTAAAGGCTATGGAAATCCATTCGTTGGGGGAGAGGGACAGAGTTAGGACTGTAACCCCTCCATCCAGTTTCCTAGAGCTTTGATTGTAGTGTTCCTGGGCCTTCCAGCTGGCTGCTCTCCTTCTAGGCTGCTGTCTAAGGAGGTCCACATGGCAGAGCTTTTCTCCACAGGATATAGCAAAATTAACTCACAACCAAGGCCCAGCCCCAGCCTTCCCCATGCAGGGCTCTTGGTGACTCCCTGACTTGTGTGTGTGTAGCTTGTGAGTAGCTCAGCCTGGAGAAGGGGCTGGGATTCTGCAGCGTAGGTCCTGTAGCATGTAGCACTCAGGACAGGGAAGGGCAGAGGAGCACAGAGTGCTGGCTACATTACCCTGTCAGACCCTCCAATAAGCCAGTTAGGCTGGTGTTATTATCTCCATTCAGAAGGAACCAAAGCTCAGAGAGGATAAGGGCATGCGTGTGACATCTGCCGTCATCATCACTAGCAAGTTCCTACTTACAGCACAGCAATAACAACAACTCCTCCTTCTCTTCTTTGGGTTGAACCCAGGGACATTCTACTCTGATATACACTCCCAGTCCTTTTTTTTTTTTTTTTTTCCTTCGGTACTGGGATTGAACTCAGGGGCATTCTACCTCCGAGCTATACCCCCAGCCCTATTTTTTACTTTATTTTGAAACCAGGTCTCACTAAGTTGTGGAGTTCCTCACTAGATAGCTGAGGCTGGCCGCAAACCCGTATCCTCCGGTCTCAGCCAAACCTGTGATCCTCCTGCCTTAGCCTCCTGAGTACTATACAACTTGGCTATAGCAATAACTTTTTTGTGTGTGTGATACTAGATTGAACCCAGGGGCATTCTACCTCCAAGGTATACTCCCAGCCCTATTTTATTTTGAAACAGAGTCTCACTAAGTTGTGGAAGTCCTTGCTAAACTGCTGAAGCCAGCTGTGAACCTGCAATCTTCCTGTCTCGGCCCCCCAAGTACTGGGATTACAAGGGTGCTCTTTATTTATTTATTTACTTACTTATTATTTTTTGTGGCACTGGGGATTGAACCCAGGGGCATTCTACCTCTGAGCTACACCCCCAGTCTTATTATTATTATTATTATTAATAATAATAATAATTATTAATACTGGGGATTAATAATAATATAATTAACAATAATTAATATAATAATAATATAATTATAATAATATAATATAATTATAATAATAATTAATAATAATTATTAATTATTATTATTATTATTAATACTGTGGTACTGGGGATTGAACTCAGGGGCATTCTACCTCCAAGCTATACCCCCAGCCCTATTTTTTATTCTTTATTTTTGAAACAGGGTCTCACTAAGTTGCGGAAGGCCTCACTAAATAGCTGAGGCTGGCTGCAAATCTGAATTCTCCGGTCTCAGCCTCCCAAGTACTGGGATTACAGGCGTGCACCACCATGCCTGGCTACAAGGGTGCTTTATAATAATAACTTTCTAACCACTGAGATGCTCAGAGTAAAACCTGGAGTCCTTATACTATCCTAGGAAGCTCTGTCCACTGCTTTTCTTCTCCAATCTCACTTCCCCAGTCCTGCTTACTCTGGCCCTGCCACACTGGCCTCTTTGCTGTTTACTCCTGGACCGACAGGCATGTTCCCCAGGTTTCTACCTTAAGGCCTCAAACTCTCTTCAAGTCTGTGCTCAAATCTTGCCTTCCCAATAAGGCTTGCCCAAATGGCCTTCTAAGTTTTTTTTTTCCCCCCCTTGGTACTGGGGATTGAACCCAAGGGCATTCTACTCTGAGCTACATCCCCAGTCCTATTTTTTATTCTTTATTTTGAAACAGGATCTCACTAAGATGCGGAGGGCCTCACTAAGTAGCTGAGGCTGGCGGGGAACCCATGATCCTCCTGTCTCAGCCTCCCAAGTACTGGGATTACAAGCGTGTGCCACCACACCCGGCTTAGTTCTAAGTTTTACAAACTGCTTCCCACATCCATCTGCCTTCTTATCTTTTGTAGCCTTTATTACCTTTTTTTAAATTTATTTTTTATTTGTTTGCGGTACTGGGGATTGAGCCCAGACGCATTCTACCTCCGAGCTACATCCCCAGCCCTATTTTTTATTCTTTAATTTGAAACAGGGTCTCACTAAGTTGCGGAGGGCCTCACTAAGTAGCTGAGGCTGGCCGCGAACCCGGATCCTCTTGTCTCAGCCTCCCAAGTACTGGGATTACAAACGTGTGCCACCACGCCTGGCTCCTTTTTACCTTTTGACATACTATGTGATGTTTCTTGGGGGAGGGGTGTTAAGGATTGAACCCCGGGGCAGTCTACCTCCCCGCTACACCCCCAGCTCTTTATTTATTTTTGTGGTAATGGGGATCGAACCCAGAGGCATTCTACCTCCGAGCTACATCCCCAGTCCTTTTTATTTTTATTATTTGGAAACAGGGTCTCACTAAATTGCTAACAGCCTCACTAAATTGCTGAGGCTGGCTTCGAACCTGCGATCCTCCAGTCTCAGCCTTCTAACTACTGGGACTACAAGCGTGCCACGCCTGGCGCAATCCTCCTGTTTCTGCCTTATTTATACTGGGATTACAAGAGTGTGCAACCCCTTCGGGTTTGTGATTTACTTATCGCACCTCTTCATCTGTCTTCTATTCTCCAGAATGGAAGCTCTACAAAGTCAGAGTAGTGTTTTGCTTTCTGAAGTATCCTCCAGCCCTGGGAACATTCCGTGGTATTTAGCAAGGTCTCAAATTCGTGGCCGGCAGGTGGCGAGGCAGGCTGGCTGAGGAGGAGCTAAGCGCGGGCGGGCGGGCGGGCGGGCGGGGGCCCCGAGGGGCCGCCCCGGGCACCCGGAACTACATTTCCCGTGGAGCTCTGCGCGGGGCCGCGGGTACTGCTGGGAAGGGCATGCGTGCGGAAAGCCGGGTCGTTCCGCGAGGATGGCGAGTCAGCGAGGTGAGCCGTTGGTTGTTGGCGAGTTGGGTGGTTGTCACGCCATGGGATCTAATCCCGGCTTGATCTGCCAAGTCGAGCCCACCTCTGGGACTCCAGAAAGATAGATAGTGTTTGGCAAAGGAGGGAGCACCTTCGCTGGGATCGCATCCCTCAAGGAGAAGGTGCCCTCACGTCCCCAGGCTGCGCTTGGGACTCTTCGAGACCGGTTGCCGTGTACTTCCGGCTCCCTCCCCGTCACCTGGACTCAGCTCTCGGCCTCACGGCAGACAAACTTTATCTGCTCATCTTACAGACAGGAACATCAAGGGTTGCAGAAAAATGGGTCTCCCCAGCAACGTACAGATCCTTGTTTGACTCGTCCCTAGTCAGAACCTACCTGCTCGAGTCTTGTTTCCCCGGGCAGTAGGGCCAGGTCTGAGCAGTGGAGTGGAAGCTGACTCTCTGTCTGTGCCCCTAGTGTTCCCACTTTCCTGTGTGGTGCAGCAATATGCGTGGGGGAAGAAGGGCTCCACCAGCGAAGTGGCACGGCTGCTGGCCAGCAGTGACCCACTGGCCCAGATTTCAGAGGACCAGCCATATGCAGAGGTGAGAACCGGGCTGCACCTCAGCCCACCTTACCCATAGGTGAGACCAAAGGACTGGAGGCAAGCCTTATGGGTCAGCTGGGAAGAGTAGGGGCAGCAAGGACCAGGAGGCCTTCTTGATTCTTCACAGCAGTGCAGGTCAGTGAACTCAAGGGTGGCACCAAAATAAGAGAAGTTTTGTTATAAACGCCTGGGATTAGTCGGGCGTAGTGGCGTATACTTGTAATCTCGGTACTTGGGAGTCTGAGGCAGGAGGATCACAGGTTCGATGCCAGCCTCAGCTACTAGTGAGGCCCTCCAGAACTTAGTGAGACCCAGTTTCAAAATAATGAGTAAAAATAGGGCTGGGGGTGGAGCTTGGAGGTAGAATCCCCCCCCCCCCATCCCCAGTATCTCAAACAAAACAAAACAAACCATACCTGGGATTTCCAGTACCCTCCTTTCTTCAACAATGCTCAGGATTACAAATGCACACCACCGAGGCTAGCTCTCATTACTTACTGAATTTTTTTTTTTTTTTTTTTTTGCGGTACTGGGGATTGAGCTCAGGGGCATTCTACCTTCGAGCTACACCCCCAGCCCTATTTTGTATTCTTTATTTTGAAACAGGATCACAGTTGCGGAGGGCCTCACTAGGTAGCTGAGGCTGGCCGAGAACCCGGATCCTTCGGTCTCAGCCTCCCAAATGCTGGGATTATGAGTGTGCGCCACCAAGCCTGGCCTTCACTTACTGAATTCTAACTTAGCCCTTTTTGACAATAAATTTTTTACTTTGAGCATTTTTATTAACCTAAAACATTATTCCGTCTGCCTAATTAGTAGAGAAAAAGACTAAATTTAGAAAAGCTGTAGCCTAGCCAGGCGTGGTGGCTCAAGCTTGTAATCCCAGTACATGGGAGGCTGAGACAGGAGGATCACAGGTTTGTAGCCAGCCTCTGCTACTTAGCGAGACCCTCCTCTACTTAGTGAGATCCTGTTTCAAAATAAAGGATAAAAAATAGAGCTGGGGGTGTAGCTCAGAGTTAGAATGTCCGAGTTCAATACCCAGTACCACAAAAACAAAAAAGGCTATAGCTTTTGCTTCTAAGACTGGAATAAATGAATGTTAACCCCTCATACAGCCATTTGAGAGTTGTCGTGGCTTTTCAGTGACCTTGACAGTGCAGGTGTTATTCTCATCATTGGACAAAAAAACTGACACTAGAGAAGGGAAACAACTCACCCAAGGCTCCACAGTTGGCTAGAAGCAAAGACTGGACTAGGGCCTGCATCTCCTGATCCTGGTGATCTGCCCCCGCCCCCCACCTTGTGTCTGTGATAGTATGTTCTGGGAGCCTGTCCCAGGACCCAGCTGCTCTGCAGGGAGAACACATTACTTGAGGCAGGCCAGCTGGTGGTGCCAGGATCTTCCTCCTTTTCTCTCAAGTTTCCTGTCTTTTCAGCTGTGGATGGGGACACATCCCCGGGGAGATGCCAAGATCCTTGACAACCGTATCTCACAAAAGACCCTGAGCCAGTGGATTGCTGAGAACCAGGACTGCTTAGGCTCAAAGGTCAAGGACACCTTTGATGGCAAGCTGCCCTTCCTCTTCAAAGTGCTCTCAGTGGAAACAGCCTTGTCCATCCAGGCACACCCTAACAAGGTACGGGATCAGAGTGGATTGTGGAGGTCAGGGTAAAGAAAGGTTTAGATCAGGGCTCTCCCACAACTTTTACTGCTGTTTTCACCCTGCCCATAAACCATAGCAAGCTCCAGCCCAGAGCTAAATCCAGGCCGGATGACTCCCAAATTATCTCTGCAAGGCCAGATGGTGGTGACACATGCAGTCGCTAAGTCTAAGTGGACTGCTGACCAACCTGTGCCAGGAGAGCTTCTCCAAGTTCACTCCCAGGGTCCTGTTCCTGGTCTTCCCTTACTTAGCTGGGGTCTATTCATATCTGGCATTTCCCCACCTTGCTCTCTAGGAAAGTTCAGCTTGCAGGGCAGGGCAGGTACCCTAGCTATTGCCTCAGTTCTGCCACCATCGAGTCCTCCTGTACAAGCTTCTAAGCCTCAACTTAAGCAACTCTCTGTCCAAATTCTTCATTTTTAGATAGGCAAAGTAAGACCCAGAGAAGGAAGGGATTTACCAAAGGTCACAGCTTGTTAAGCGTCGGAGCTGGTCTAGTGTTCAGGTTTGCTGATTCACTGGCCAGGCCTCTTCGGGTGCTCCAGCTCTTCCCCAGGTTTTACCTGTGCTCTGTCCTGGGTTGGCTGAACCCCAAGTTTCTGCATCATTCCTTGACCAGGTTCACTGCCATAGGCAAGAAGCTGTTAGCAGCTGGGGAGGGCAGAGAGCAAGGGCTAGTGGGACTGGCATTTCTGCTAGGTGATGGCTGCACTCTGTCCTCTTCCCCTGGCCACCTACAGGAGCTGGCAGAGAAGCTGCATCTCCAGGCTCCACAGCACTACCCTGATGCCAACCACAAGCCGGAGATGGCCATTGCCCTCACCACCTTCCAGGGCCTGTGTGGCTTCCGGCCAGTGGAGGAGATTCTAACCTTTCTGAAGAGTAAGATTAGACAGAATGCTGGGGCATGTGTACTGGGCCTGGGAAGTGTGGGGAACCCAGGCCAGAGTGAGAACAGTCACAGAGAACAGAGGCTGGATGTCATAGGAACTGAGGAGCCACTTGGTTACATGTGGCAGTTTTTGGAGCCAGTGGGCCAGACAAGTGAGACCGGACTTAGGTGTGGCTGCCAAGGGCTAGTGGTGAGCAATTGGTTTGCACTGCAGGGTTTGCCTGGCTCCTTGGTGGGGATGGGATGTGGAGGCCTCTTTTAAGTCCTCATTTGTGTGAGTTCCATCTTACCATTCCTGATACGAGCCCTGGACCTGGCCTTCCTGCAGAGGTGCCCGAGTTCCAGCTCCTGATCGGGGATGATGCCGCAACACAGCTGAGGCAGAGCGTGAGCAGTGGCGCCCAGGCTGTGGCCTCTGCTCTGCGGAGCTGCTTCTCCCACCTCATGAAGAGTGAGAAGAAGGTGGTGGTGGAACAGCTCAACCTGTTGGTGAAGCGGATTTCCCAGCAAGGTGGGCTTGGTTATAGGCCTGGGCTCCCTGGCATAGACACAAAGCTGAAAGGACTTGGCTTAGATGGCCTGTTACCCACTACCCTTCTCTTTCGGTCTGTGGAACAAGGCCCCGGTTTGAGGTCTGCTTCCTGACTGGCTGTTTTCTCTAGATAGTGGAGGCAGACTGGTCTAGAAGACTCTTCTGATGCTTTCCACCCAGGCATTCGAAGATCCTCCCCAGCCCTGCAGCTGCTTCCTATGGACAGACTTGTACTGGGGGGCTGGAGAACAAAAGGGGACAAGGGGCTCATCCCTTTCCTCTGGAGGACTGACGCTTAATGCTCCCAATCATTAGCTCTTCCTTAATGTACCCAACTTGCACTAATTAAGGAGCGTTCAGGGAATGACCATGACTTGTGTGGTCATGTTACCTTTGGGTTGACGAGTCAGTACAAGCAGTAAGAAACGTAAGGCAGACAAATTCACAGCTGTGAGCTGACATGGCAGTTGGTTTTTTGTTTTGTTTTTTTTTTTTTTGGTGGTGGTACTGGAGATTGAACTGGGGGGCATTCTACCTCCAAGCTACACCCCCAGCCCTATTTTTTATTCTTTATTTTGAAACAGGGTCTCACTAAGTTGCGGAGTGCCTCACTAGGTAGCTGAGGCTGGCCTCGAACCCGGATCCTCTAGTCTCAGCCTCCCAAATGCTGGGATTACAAGCGTGTGCCACCACGCCTGGCTCTGACATGGCAGTTGATGAAGTCTAAGCTCCTTTTTTTGGCAGCCCCAGCCCCTTCTCCAGGTGGCCCCAGAGCTCTCTTCTGGTTTTATTTATTTATTTATTTATTTATTTATTTATTTATTTATTTATTGCGGTACTGAAGACTAAACCCAGGGGCATTCTACCTCCACGCTATACCCCCAGCCCTATTTTTTATTCTTTATTTTTTGAAACCGGGTCTCACTAAGTTGCGGAGTGCCTCACTAGGTAGCTGAGGCTGGCTGCGAACCCGGATCCTCCGGTCTCAGCCTCCCGAATGCTGGGATTACAAGCGTGCGCCACCACGCCCGGCTTTTTATTTTTATCTATTTATTTTTGTGGTACTGGGGATTGAACCCAGGGGCATTCTAACTCCGAGGTACATCCCCAGCCCTATTTTATTTTTATTTTGAAACAGGGTCTCGTTAGGTTGATGAGAGTCTCACTACTTGCTGAGGCTGTCCTCGAACCTGTGATCCTCCTGTCTTAGCCTCCCAAGTACTGGAATTACAAGTGTGTACCACCACACCCGGCTTGTACACACCTGTTTAAACTGGGGTTCAACCAGGGCAGGGCAGGGACCCTCACGTTTGTCCCAGGGCTTGGTGGAATAGCCATTTGGCAGTCTTTGTATGAAGACTCAGAACCACCGTCCAACCAGACTGACTTGCTGGTTTCTTCATTGTGGTACTCACACACTCTGCTTTTACTTACAAACACCTGCTCCCCACTTCTCTCCATGCCTAAGTCAACCCAGCTCACCCACCCTTCCAAGAAGCTTGCCCTCACCCCTGCAGCCCAGGCTGAGCTCATCTTCCCTTGGTCAGTGGCCAGGACACTTTTTTGGCCCTTGGCACATGGAGGACATCATGCTATCTGGAGTGGGCAACCATCCTGTTTGCCTGGGACTGAGATATTTTCTGAGAGGTGAAACTTTCAGTGCTAAAAAAGGAAAAGTCTGGGCTACTGGAGAGTTTGTCACCCTTCATGGAACTCTCTGGGTTATCTCCCTCTCTAGATTGAGTGCCAAGGGCAGTGGTTCTCAACCAGTGGACATTTGGCAACTGTCTAGATAGTCTTTTGGTTGATGAAACCTGGATTGAGGGTGGTGATAGTGATATCTTGTGGATAGAGGCCAAGGATGCTGCATTAGGGAGAGCACAGGACAGCTCCTACAATAAAGAATGTGGCCCCAAATGCTATTGAGAAGTCTTGTCCTGGAAGGACCACATTCAGCCCTTTTGGAGGCCAGGCATGCAGATAGATGAGGTGTGAGAGATGTCATCTCTATGGGCTGGAGTGTCAGAAAGGATGGGTCCTACTGGGTGTGGTGGTGCATGCCTGTCATCCCAGTACTTGGGAGGCTGAGGCAGGAGAGTCGCAGGTTCATGGCCAGCTTCAGCAACTTAGGGAGGCTCTCCGCAACTTAGTGAGACTCTGTTTCAAAACAATAAATAAAATATATGACTAAGGGGAAAGAGGGAGAAAGGGAAAGGAGGAGAGGGGAGGGGAGGGGAGGGAAGGGACGGATGGACCCCAAAGGGTAGAGGGTGGTTAGGACATGCCCACCACAGCTTTTGCATTCATATGGCCAGGGTCTCTTCCCCAAGACTCCCTGGCCAGGGTGGGGCCGTGGATACCACTGAATGGGAGTGAGGCCTTGGCTATTCTGGCCCTCAGCGTCTACTGGAAACAACATGGAGGACATCTGTGGGGAGCTCTTGCTGCAGCTGCACCAGCAGTACCCGGGTGATATTGGTTGTTTTGGCATCTACTTCCTGAATGTGCTCACCCTGAAGCCGGGGGAGGCCATGTTTCTGGAGGCCAATGTGCCCCATGCCTACCTGAAGGGAGGTGAGCCCTGCTTCAGCAGTATTGCCATCTCCCTTGTCTCCCTTGTCATTGCTTTGTCTCCCCTTCTGGACAAAAGAGGGAAATGGTGGGGGGGGGGGGCTTCTCTGAGGACCATCCAGCGCTGATGGCTCCTGGGCTTAGTAGGGATGACAAATACCAACTTTGTGGTAGACATTGTTTGTAATCTCCCAGCAGTTGGCTTCGAGGTCACAAATCTGTGCTGTAGAGCCCTGTCAGTAAGTGTGGGAGCCACAGTTTGAACCCAGCTGTATTGTGTTCTCCCTCATTTCACCCAGCCTGTGTGTGCCTGTTCTGTCTACCTGGAGATTTTTTTTTTTCTTTCTTGGCATTAGGGATTAAATCCAGAGGTGCTCTACAGCTGGGCTATATCCCCAGCCCTTTATATTTTTAATTTTGAGACAGTCTCACTAAGTTGCCCAGGCTGACCTTGAACTTGTGATCCTCCTGCCTTAGCCTCCCAATCTGCTGGGATTACAGGCTTGTGCCACATCACTTGGCAACCCAGAGATTTTTACATTTAAATATGCATTGCCTCAGAACAGTGTCACATTTTGACTGTTGGCAGCATATTCACTCAGGCACAGGACTCTGTTACAGAAATGAGAGACTAGTCAGAAGGTTTGGGGCTCCCCTAGGGGTTAACATGATTTGTCACCTGGCTTTGCTATTTGGAATCTAAACCCCATTCTCCCAGAAAATGTTTTTCACACATTTTTACCTAACTACAGAGGGGGTCCCAGAGCTCAGGTTAGGAAGCCCAGGGCTCTGCAGCCAAACTCCAAGGCATGTCACATCTTAGCACATGACAACTGTCTGCCCCTAGACTGTGTGGAGTGCATGGCATGTTCGGACAACACGGTACGTGCTGGCCTGACACCCAAGTTCATCGATGTGCCAACCCTGTGTGAAATGCTCAGCTATACCCCAAGCCCCAGCAAGGACAGGCTCTTCCCTCCAGCACAGAGTCAGGAAGACCCCTACCTCTCCATCTATAACCCCCCTGTGCCAGACTTCACCGTTATGAAGATGGAGGTGAGTGGGGCCCATGGGTCACAATATGGAGTATATGTGGGGCTGGTTGTCTTCTGTCAAGCTCATCTGATGGTGACAGGGACCAGATGTGGCCTTCCATGCTGACAAGAGCCTGAATGGTGGTGGGCGAGCAGCAAGGCTCCCCTCGCTGGCCTTGAGATTGTCCTCAGCCTTGGAGCTGATGGGTGCAGAGTCTAAGCTGCACTGTCCTCTTTCTTCCTGCCCAGGTCCCTGGCTCTGTCAGTGAATACAAGGTCTTGGCACTGGACTCTGCCAGCATCCTCTTGGTGGTACAAGGAACAATGACAGCCAGCACGCCCACAGCCCAGGCAACAATCCCCCTGCAGCGTGGTGGAGTGCTCTTCATTGGGGCCAACGAGAGTGTCTCACTGAAGCCAACTGTGCCTAAGGACCTGCTGATATTTCGGGCCTGCTGTTTACTATAGAGGCCACAGTCCTTGACTCTTCTCTACCAGTCACCCTAACTACCAGCCATCCTCACCCTCTCAGACTCAGCCCAAGCCCCTTTCTTGCTCTGCATTCACTGAGTGTACCCTAAAAGAGCTGGGACGTGAACCTGAAGATAGTGGCCCCTGAGCATGCCCACACTGAGCCACCTTCAGGAATGAAGGCCCTTGTGAGAACTAAGGCCTGACACCCCTGTCCCCACACATAAGCTAGGTTCTGGCCTTCTCAGGAGGCAGCAGCTCTGCTGTAGCCCATAGCATTAGGCTGTTGGTGAAACCTGTGACCCAGCATTAGCTCAGCATCCATCAGAACAAGAGGCAAGGTGACTTCTAAGAACGGGGTTCTTGTCCTGGGACTTCCTTAGGTGCAGAGGCTTGGGAAAGGGCAGACTTGTAGACTAACACTGCTTACACCCTCTTGCTCTGTCAGTGCAATTAAAGCTTACTTGTGTTGACACTGTCAGGTAAGGAGCATTCTGACTTTGGCATTCCTGTCCCTGAAGTGGGCTGAGAGCTTTCCCTGGGTGTTGTTCAGTTTTTGCTTTATTCCGACTTCATACAGCTTCCTAAGTGTGGGCAGGCTGGATTCCAGATCCTTTTATAGGAAGGAGTGGGAGAGGAAGCCAGTTTCAGCCTCAGATGCACAGCTTGCAGGCTCCCAGCTCTCCAAAGAGACCAAGTATATACTAGTAGTCAGTGCAAGATTCTTCTTCAACTGACCCTATAGCAGGGTCAGGAAAGTAGGGCTGGTAGGCCAGTTCTGGCTGTGCCTATTCATTGATATGCTATCTGGCTGCTTTAAGGCTATGATAGTCTAGTAGTTGCACCAGGCTGCATGACCTGCAAAGCTGAAACATTTCTTTGTGGTACCTGAGATTGAACCCAGGGCCTTGTGCATGCTAGGCAAGTGCTCTACCACTGAGCTACACCACCATCCCGAGCTGAAACTATGGAAAGCAAACTGTCAACTCCTCTATACGTATTCAGTCTCAGAAACGGAATGATCCAGTTTCATTGTGAGGAGCAGCCCACTGCCTCTCCTAAGGCAGCAGGAAGTACTGAGGAGGGCATCTGCTCTCCCCACACTCACCTCCAGGGGGGGACACACCTTTGCAACAGGCTGCTCACTCTGTGTTGCTGCTGAGGTTCTGGCCTGCACTTTCAAATTCTGTTGCTCTATACTAAGTAGAGACTCACTCTACTAGCTTCACTCCTGTGGGGTAAAAGTTTAGACTCATGAAGAATGTTTCTAGGATTCTGCCTTCTAGGATCTCCTGTAAAATGGAGCTCCAGAAAACCACCTTTAAAAATATTTTGAAGCCAGGCGTGGTGGCGCACGCTTGTAATCCCAGCATTCAGGAGGCTGAGACCGGAGGATCCGGGTTCGCGGCCAGCCTCAGCTACCTAGTGAGGCACTCCGCAACTTAGTGAGACTCGGTCTCAAAATAAAGAATAAAAAATAGGGCTGGGGGTGTAGCTCGGAGGTAGAATGCCCCTGAGTTCAATCCCTAGTACCGCAAAAACAAAAAACAAAAATAAATAAATAAAAATATTTTGAGCAGGGCAAGGTGGCAGACACCTATAATCCTAGTTCTTGGGAGGCTGAGATGGGAAAATGACAGGTTTATGGCCAACAATTTAGCAAGACCCTCCACAACTAATGAGACTCTGTTCCAAAATAAACAATAAAATAGGGTGGGGGGGTATAGCTCAGAGGCAGGATGCCTCCTGGGTTTAATGGTTGAATCCCTAGTGTGTGTGTGTGTGTGTGTGTGTGTGTCTCTCACACACACACAACACAGAGTTTTGGGTCTGCCAGACATAGTGGAGCATGCCTGTAAGTAGTAAGACGTATCAACCTAGTGAGACCCTGTTTCCACATAAGAAATAAAATTAGGCTGAGAGTGTAGCTCAAAAATATAATGCCTCTGGGTTCAATCCCCAGTACCCCCCCACATATATATATAATAAAGGATTAGGGGTGTAGCTTGGAGGTAAAATGCCCCTGAGATCAATGTCTAGTACAAGAAATTTTAAAAAATCCTTATTTTTTGCCTTCAAAATTTTTTGTTAAAAGAATAAACTGGGCATGGTGGTGCATGCTTGTAATCCCAGTACGTAGGGAGGCTGAGACAGGAGGATTGCAGATTCCCGACTAGCCTCTAATTTAGTGAGACTCTGTCTCAAAATAAAAAATAAAATAGGGCTGGGGATATAGCTCAGAGGTAGAATGCCCTTGGGTTCAATCCCCAGTACCACACATACATTAAAAAAAAAAAAAAAGATGAGATATAAAGAAAGGGTTTGCTAAAAGGAACTCATTCTAGAGACCTGGTCTGCAAGAGCCCACCCACTTCACTCATGGCTCCAATGTAAAGGGCCAGAAAATGATGCTCATGGGGTAGCAGGAAAAGGGAGGGGATTCTAGGAGGGAGTGGCACTGTTGGGCTATTGAGCTATTTCTTCACCTCAGGATATCCAGGCCTTTCTTTAAAATCCTGTTGCAAAACAGACACAGTTCAACTAACATGATTGCGTTTATTCTTATAAACGTACAGAGTGCAGAAGTGCAAGCCAAGAGGTCTATAAAGCACTGTGTAAACACCAGGTGGAACCACTCCTATATGCGAGGGAAGCCCAGATGCACCACTCTCCCCAGGGGACTGTCACCTGCAGAACACCCAGCACTCAGAATTAAGGCAGTTTGGGTCTGGGCAACTTGGTGCCTTTATTGGTGGTATTTTGGTCTGTGGCCCCTGGCACCAAACAACTGAGCATTTCTATCCCACTTCATTGCACATTTTCCCCTGCTCCACATCCCTGCAGCTTTTCCTAGAAGGAACACAGGGCCACCCAAATTCTGGGACATACATTCCAGAGACATTTGCAGCCAAGAACCCCAGTGCTGACTGCAGCCAAGAACAGCAATGACCACCCAGAGGGTATGGTTTTGGGGGTACTGCCACCCCCCAGCAGCTACCAAACGCCTAGGCTACTCTGTTCTAACCAAGCTCCCCACAGAAATAACACTCCACACTTGGCTTCTACCCCCTCTGCGCCCTCCCCAAGTCTTTCTCTACACTGTCCTATATCTGCTTCCTTGCCACGTGCTCTTTGCCTCTGCAGAAACCTGACGGGAGAAGAGGTTCAGAATGGAGATTTTCTTGTGTTCTACAGACTGTGCACAAACACTCAGAATGTTAGGCGCCTGAGTAGAGTTGCAGAGTTCCATTCTGGAACAGAGTAACCACCTGCCTCCCTTGTTCCCAGACCTTCTGGTCTCTGACCCACCTTCCTTCTATGCTGCTGCTGGGTAACAGAATAAGTCAGCCATAGCCCCCTAGATACTGTAAACTCCTCCCAACCTTCCACATTGAAAACACAAAGTCAGATGCTCATCAGGCCTACTAGGATGACCCTCAGGAGGACGGTTATCTGGCAAATAACAACACTTTATCTTTTTATCTGACTTCTCAGTCTTCTAATCACCTCTTATGGTAGAGCCATAGTCCACACCATCCCTCATAGGCCTCTAGTGGTCACAGGACATCAGGTGAAGTAAGTCACTAGACACTTTATGTGTGGGTCCATACCCTAATCCTGACTACACATCCCTTGGGCTGGGAACCTTACCCGCTCCCACTCAAGCCTCACCATGGTAATGTCCTGGCAGAGGCAAAAAATGGGGGGAAGGTTTGAAAAATTAAATTCTAGAAAGAGGCATGGTGTAACGAGAAATTATCCAGTGGGGGCCACAGGGGAAATTATGCTGTCACTTCTATGTTCAAGCTGGGGGCTAAGAGAAGCTGTGTTCATGCAGAGGTTTGCTGTAAAGCCCAATCTTTTTTTCTTTTCTTTTCTGATGGAGCTGGGGGATTAAACTCATGGCCTCACACATGCTACTCAAAAACCTCTATCACTGGAATCCACGCCTACTCCATAATCCTAATCCTGAGCATCCACGGAGGCTCACGCTGGAGCAGAGGAATCTGTTCCATGCTCGAGGAGGGAGGCCCTCTGTTGGACGGACGGAGCTCCATAGGCAGGTGCCTGGGAGCTGGCTTAAGTCTCTCCTTCCCATCCTGAGAGCTTTAGACCAAAGCACATGCAGCTGCAGCAGTACACCGACTCTCACCGGTTGTCATTTCTCAAGTTAAAAAGCTAAAGCAACAGGAAGGCACTCTGACTGCTCTTACAGCTCCCTCTGCTGGTAACCACCAAAACTGCAAGGTTCAGGAGCCAGGCCTAGTAGCTTCAATCCAACCTAAAGCTCAAAAACTGGATGAAAAAGCTAGCCAAGACCAAGGATATACAAATAAATGAGAATGTGATAGTGCAGTTTTTCTCTAACTAGGGAAGGGCTGACCAAATCACTAAACTCGCTTGCACAGTTGGACTGGTTTGGTGTCTCCTCGTTTCAAGGATTCTGGAAGCCACCATCCTGTTATGTCATTAAGCAACCTGCTATATTCCTGTCACAGCTAGATAGATGTAAACTGAAGAGGGACAAAGGGATGTACTTTGTGCTCTCTTGAAGGTTAAACCTGTAAATCTACCTTGGACCTGGGAAGAGGCAGAGAGCATATGGAATTTCCTGGACTGGTCCCAGTTCACTTCTTTTTCAGATACCCAGCTGCAAGCTATAAAGTGCTGTTTCTTGCCTCCATACAACATTATCCAGCAGAGCCTGGCACAAAACCTCTTTTTTCCCTTCCCTAGATAAGTACCAGTCAAGACACCTGCAAATGGTTTTCTTGGCCATCTCTGTCACTCAAAAGAACCACAACTCCTCTGCTCCTGCCCTTATTAAAGTGGCTTCTCTAAACTCTGCTCCAACAATAGAGCAACCCTGGAGAATTCCACCCCATCACCCCAGAGCCCAGCTGGGGGCCTCTGGTCTGAGAAGCACCAGGTGAAGGCTGCCTAGAGGTCGCTGACCTTCTGGAGGGTCAGTGCCTCTAGTGATTCTGAGCTGACAGGAGTTCCCACTGCACTCTGAGCTATGAAGGGCAAATAGGATTCTGGCCTCATGGTAAGCAGGGCCCATCCTGGAAGGTTATGTCTACTGGAGGGTACAGGAAGAGTCCCCAAGACAGCACCAGCAGCAAGAGCATGTAGAAGTGGCCATAGGTTTAGGAGGAATGAGGTCCAAGTCCTCATCATCTGGAATCTCATCCAAGTGATACCCATCCTGTAGCAGCTGCCGGCTCACATCCTGGTTTACCTGCTAAGAGGAGAGAAGGGAACTTAGGACTGTGGAGAAGTGACTGCTGCCTGAAAAGCTAGCCTGCATGCCTCTGCCTGGGCTTCCTGTCCATGCTCCATCCCAGGCCAACCCCACACATCCCTGGATTATAGGAGAAGTATCACTTTTTGCTAGTTGTGCCTCGCCCAGCAATGAGGGGCACCCAAGAGCCTTAGTTAGTACTGTCCAGTCTTTACTGGCCTCCAGGGTAGCTGCTCTCACTAAAAAAAATCCCAAAGCAAAGCTGGGTGTGGTGGCACACACTTGTAATCCCAGTACTTGGGAGGCTGAGACAGAAGGATCACAGGATCGCAGCCAGCCTCAACTACTTAGTGATGCCCTCTGCAACTTAATGAGACCCTGTTTCAAAATAAAGAATAAAAATTAGGGCTGGGGATGTAGCTTGGAGGTAGAATGCCTTTGGGTTCCATCCCCAGTACCACGCAAAAAAAAAAAAAAAAAAATCCAAAGCATGATGCTAGATACTAATACTAAATTAAGTTTAAAAGTCATCACCCTGGCCAGGTATTGTGGTGCACCTGTAATCCTAGTACTTGGGAGGCTGAGACAGGAGGATTGCAGGTTCAAGGTCAGCTTCAGCAATTTAGTGAGACTCCCAGCAATCTAGCAAGACCCTGTTTCAAAATTAAATAATATATGTATGTATGTGTGTGTGTGTATATATATATATGTAGTTCGGAGGTAGAGCACTCCTGGGTCCAATCCCAAGTAGCAAATAAAATAAAAAATAAAAAGGGCTGGGGGTATAGGGCAGAGATAGAATGCCCCTAGGTTCAATTTCCAATAACACACACACACACACACAAACACATATCATTTCCCTGACCCTTCCCACTGGGAACCCAGATGTCCCTGTCAAAGCTGAAGAGTATAGGACAATGACAACAGAACAATGGGCTAGAGTTGTAGAGGAACACAGATCAGCACTGGTGTAGGGAGTAGCTTTGTCTGTACTGCTTATTAAACCTGTTATCCCTCCCTGCCAGCAGAGCTGGGTCCCTGCAAAATGGAACCAGCCAGCCTGGTTTCACCAGTTCCACTGAGCAGACAGAAAGTAAATGAAGCAGCTGGGCATGGTGGTACACACCTATAATTCCACCTATTTGTGTGGTTGAGGCAGGAAGGTCACAAGTTGAAGGCCAACCTGGGCTACTTAGTGAGACCCTGTCTCAAAATCAAATAATAAAAAGGGTTGGAGCTGCCGGGCGTGGTGGCGCACGCTTGTAATCCCAGCATTCGGGAGGCTGAGACCGGAGGATCCGGGTTCGCGGCCAGCCTCAGCTACCTAGTGAGGCACTCCACAACTTAGTGAGACTCGGTTTCAAAATAAAGAATAAAAAATAGGGCTGGGGGTATAGCTCGGAGGTAGAATGCCCCTGAGTTCAATCCCCAGTACCG